>JADZMA010001309.1:0-12500 GCA_020796225.1 Arion vulgaris
GTTTTAAAAAAACTAAGTAATGATATTGAACTCAAATGTCAAGGCTGTCCTTCTAAAGAGGGAGACATGGAGAACAACAAAAGGGAAATCAAAATGTTGCAAACATTCATCAATAGATCTTGTGGATACTCCATCTGCGATGGTAGGGAATTACCACAAGCGGGGTGGATAGAGCAAAAACAAAACAATGGAATGAGAGGAAGGGGGCAAAAGATGGCGAGGGAAAGGATAAAAAAAGGGGAACCCCTACATTTTCAGGAACATACTCCCCGGGGAAACCCCCGGGGGTAATAGGGAAGACAAGGAACACTTTGGGGCGGGGGTTTGGGAGGCGGAATGCAAAAAAGGGGAGGGAGACATCGGGAAAGATGGTTTATTGGCAAATTTGGGAAGGCCGTTCACTTACTTAACCCCGCATCCCTAGTGACACATGGGGCTTCAGAAAGGACTCCTCCTCCTGTCCTAAACCCTTCAGCGCAAACCCACGTCAGAATGCTTTCAGTTCCTCTTCCATTGCGCCTCCTGTTGTCCGTGGTCTGCCTTTTTTTTCTCTTTCCCCTCTGGTGTCGGAGGGCTATCCTTGCAGGCATTTTTGTCTCATTCTCATAAATGCCCAAACCATTTCCATCTTTTTTTTTGAGTATGTCATTCTTTGGGCCTTTTTTGTGTCTTGGAGTAGTTGGTTTTTGGGAAATTTTTTACGGGCCCAAAGATTAAGATTCTGCAAGACAAGAGTGGGGGAAAAACGACACCGCAGTATTCCTTTGGTCTTCCCCCAACCCCCCGACCCTAGAGCAAAACTGGCAAAACAATGTTTTTATAGAGTTTGTTTGTGGTCCTGGGAAAATTTTGGATTTCCCAACTTTTTTCATTCTGGAAAAAGCGGCTGGCCTTACCAGCTGTTTTTTATATTTTCCCTCTGTGCCACCATTTATGTCAGTACCACCAAGATATTAAACACTAAACCCCTTTTCCCAGTTTTTCATCTTCAACATTACTGGTTTTTGGTTTTCACTGTTTGTCAAAATTTTTTTTTTTCCTGTGTTTATTTTGAGGCCTACTGTTTTTCCCGGGCTGTAAGTAGACTTTTCTCTTGTTTTGTTCATATTTGTGTGAAAAGGGGCAAATTGCGCAAAGTCCAGGTCCTCAAATCTCAAAAGGGGCCCATCTTTTTCCTCTTGGTGCTTGTTTTTTAGGCATTTTAGCACCCATAATTTTAATACTAAAAAAAAGAAGGTTCCCACCCCCCTGTCTTACCCAGTTTTTACTGGGAATGTTTGTTAAATTTTTTGTTGGGAAAAATCTTTTAGAAGGGTTTGATGTTGACAAGTTTCGGTACCCTATTGTCTCATATTTCCTGGCTCCCCTGGGGACCGGAATCCCTTTTTCAAATTTTGAAGTTGATATATATTTTTTGCCACTGCACATTGTTCTAAAATGTTACAGGAAAAATTATTTCATTTGTTCCTCTTCCTTTCCTAAATCCTGTTGCTCCTTTCGAACATTTGTCTACTGCTTCTTTATTCGCATTATGAAAATTTTTGCAGAATATCTTACTTGGGATTAAAAGCAAGGGATTCCTCTCAGTTTTGCAATCTTTAGATTTCCTTTTTTGGGGATTTTCACCACAGTACCCTAGTCAACCCTTTGGGAATTCTTCTTTCTCCCAGATATCTAAAACGGTCAATTTTTTTGCGTGATGGATCGATTCTCTTCTTCATTTCATCATTTGGTGTTTTGTTGTTTCTCGGGACCCAATAGCTTTACTATTTTTGTTTTCGGCAATTTGAGGTTGATATCAATATCCTGTGGGGCCCGGGGGGATATCGTGGATTTCGGGATCAGGCTTTTTAGCATCTTAAAAGGGGATGTCCATCTCATATCCTGCCCTGCCTGTTGTCAACAGTTGCCCCAGGCTTTTCTGACTGGCATGTTTGGTTGTTCTTTTACCCCCCATAATTTTTGGTAATCTTTAGTTGTCAGATCATGTCTTTAGCATTTTTTTCTGCTTTTGTTTCTTTTCCATAAATTGTCTCTTGTCTGTTCTAGCACTTTTTTACCATTTTTTAGTTCGTTATTCTTTTTTTTCCCTTATCTTTTGACGTTCTGATCTAACTATTGATGAGTTTTTTTTTCCCCTTTCGCTTTTGGATTATTCTAAGGTCGGCCACTTATCCCTCTTTATGTTGCCCTTTACGGGTTCCCCGTACACTACTCCTATTTTATATGTCCCTTTTGATGCATTCCATTTTTTTTGGGATACTTTCATTTGGGTTTTGGGGTCACTGCTCTGACAGGATTTGTCTGTTCTTTTTTCCACATATTTTTGTAGCAATCTCTGTCTTTTTTAAAGGTTAACATTAAGTATTCTGTTCTTGTCTTGGCTTGTATATATGTTTTTGAGTTTGACCTGATCATGGCAACGAAGGGGTGGTGCCCGTCAGCTCCTCTTTTCCCTTTTTCATCAAATAATTTTTCGCCCTTTACGTTGATCATAAAGTGGTCATTGGGCATCTCTTCCCTTTGGGGATATCCATTTTACTTGGTATGGTCCCGTGTGGAAACAATGTCCTCCTATGATCAGTCTGTTTTCAGACAAAATTGCTCAACATTTCTCCATTTTCTTTGCAGTGCCCATCCCCCTTTCCCCATTTTTGCTTTCGGTCTGTTATTGTTTCCAACTTTTGGTTTGGCTCCCTTATGCCAAAAAGTCCCGAGCTGGAACCTTGTCCACTATTTTCCCGTAACCTTCATAAAATGTGTTTTTTTCCCTTTTTTTGGGTTGTTTGTGGGTGCATAGCATTGAATGATAGTTACTTTCCCTTTTTTTCCCCTTAAATCGGGCTTTCAACAATTTTCATTAATCGGGGGCCCTTAAAAGATTTTTTCAATCCTTTCCTTATTATTAGTGCAAAATCCCGCTGAATGATTCCTCTTCTTCCTGGTATAAGATGGCCCCCTTTTTAGTTGTCGTCTGTCCAAAGCCTGTCCATCTCTTTCCCTGACCCCTAGAATTTTAATTTAAGTGTGCACTTTACCCCCTGTGATTCTTTGTGGTTGAACATTGTTCTGACGTTCCAGAACCTATTCTTTGTTTAGTTTTTACATCCAGCGACTTGAATTCCCAGCGTGGGCTTCCTTTCGGCTTTCACCCATACGTTCATACTAAGTGGTACTCTGTCTCAAGACCGCTGGACATCGAGCTTTTTTTTTTTTTGGGGTTTTTGTAACATTTTTTTTTTTATGGGGAAGGGTTTTTAGCACTGGGCCCCAACCCCCCAAACCCGGGGGGACCCGGAGGCCACATTTAGTCTGACCCTCACCCTTGGGCCTGTCCCGCGGGTAACCCTTCCAGGAACAGAACGTTCCTGCCGGCAAACCCTTTTTGGATTGAGGGACCAAGCCCCACCACCGGAAAGGGCCCGGGCCCGGGGGGGGTTACCATCCGATCGTGTTCCCCGAGTCGTATGTTTTTCCTGGGGAACCGTTTTATTTCGTAAATGGTCCTTGCGGCCCGGGCTCAACCAACATTCCTATGCTTCTTAGTACTTTCTCATCGCATGCCTTGTAATCCTTTTAATTTTCATATATATAATTTATATTTTTCCGTTTTATATTTTTCTTTCTTTTTCCCTTCTAGTTTTGTTTGCACTCATTTTTTATTCGTTTTTATTCCCGATTTTCATTAGATACATTTTTGTTTCCTTATCTCCATTTTAAAGGCCTGAAAACGTCCCCTGTTGTCGTTTTGATAAAGGCCTTTTTTCGAAACGTTGCTATTTATCGTCACTGTTTCTTATTTTTTAAACTTGTACTTTTTTTGTCGTGTTTTTTTTAAATTTTACGCAGTCTTCCCCTTTTTGATATTTTAGTAGTAGTAGTAGTTTTAGTAGAAGTATTGTAGTTGGGGTTGACGCGGGGGAAACGAGAGTATTTGGAGTGTTATGAGTAGTTTTGTAAAGGGGTGGGAGAGTGTTTTGGGAGTTTAAATGTGTGTTGGTAGTGTTATAGTGTGAGTTATAGTAGTAAAAGAATTTATAGTTGTGAGTAGTAGTAGTTTGTAGTATGTAGTAGTTTGATATTTAGGATAAGAATAAAACAAGATCAGTATTTTCCATTCTGAAAAAAAATGGAGTTCGGGAAAGATCATGAATAAAACTAAGATAATGATATTGAACTCAAATGTCAAGGCTGTCCTTCTATATAGAGCGGAGACATGGAGAACAACTAAAAGGAACATAAAAATGTTAAAAACTTCATCAATAGATCTTGTGCTGGATACTCCATCTGCGATGGTATAATTCCCAAGCAGGAATTGTGGGATAGGGGCGAAACAACAGCAAGTGGAATGAGAGGTAGGGGCAAAGATGGCGATGGATAGGACACACAAGAGGACCCATGACATATTCAGGAGCTACTCCGATGGAACGAGGGTAATAGAGGTAGGAAGACATAGGACACTTGAGACGGGGCGTTGGAGGCGGATGCAGAAGTGGGGAGAGGTGAAAACATCTGGAAAGATGGTCTTGGATTCGAACTTGGAAGGCCTTGGTTACTGAAGGTTAAAGAAGAAATAGTTTATGCTATGCTTTTTATTACTATAAATGCTTCCCTAGGCCCTACCTCAGTCGCCACTTACGACTGCCTTATACTAGGTAGCTTACCTGAGACCCTACTCAGTCCCCACCGACATGCCTTATACTAGGGTAGTTTCCCCTAGGCCCCTACGTTAGTCGCCCCACGACATGCCTTATACTACCTCGGTCGCCGCCGACATCCCTTTGCTACCTCAGTCGCCCACGACATGCCTTATACTACCTCATCCCCACCCGCATGCCTTATACTAGGGTAGCTTCCCTGGCCCTACCTCGTCGCCCACGACACGCTTATACTACCTCAGTCGCCCTTGATGCCTTTCCCTGGGAAAGCCCTGCCCTACCTCAGTCGCCACTACGACATGCCTTATACTACCTCAGTCGCCACTTGACATTCCGCACTAGGGTAGCTTGCCTGCCCTACCTCAGTCCCCACTACGCATGCCTTATACTACCTCAGTCGCCACTTACGACATGCCTTGTACTAGGGTAGCTTCCCTACCTCAGTCGCCTCTTACGACATGCCTTATGTTCTTCCTAGGCCCCCTACCTCAGTCACCTCTTACGACATGCCTTATACTAGGGAAACCCTGGCCCTACCTCAGTCCCCTCTTACGACTTGCCTCATAGGTCTACTTCTTCTTCAATCGATCGCTCCACTCTGTGTGACTTGTATGTGATCTGAGCCTAAGAGCAATGTACGTTGTGCCAGTTATGCGCCTACAAGTAGGCCAACACATCCGATTTCGGATGCTTCTATTTACTAGGTAGCATCCCTGGTGCCTACACAAGCCGCCTCTTACGACATGCCTTAGGTGCGTGTTACTATTCTTTACTCCTTGCGAGTCATGGCAAGCACGGGATATGTCATATGAATATACATGTGCATATGTGGTGCGTGCTGCGTGTTCGTGTATGTTACTGTACGCAGTTTCTATGTGCATATGGTGCGTGCGTGCGTGCGTGCGTGTATCTTTCTGTACGCACGTTTCTATTTGTTTGTGTATATGTGCACGGGTTAGACTGTCGTAACTGAGACTGTAGTGCCATGTGCACGAGTTAGACTGTCGTAACTGAGACTGTAGTGCCATGTGCAGGGGTTAGACTGAGTGCCATGTGCCGGTGGAGACTGTAGTGTCATGTGCTCAGGTAGCTAGATGCCATGTCCCGGGTTAGACTGTCGTAATTGAGACTGTAGTGCCATGTGCACGGGGGGGGCTTAGTCCAGGCACAGGTGAGACTAAGTGCCATGTACAGGTGAGACTGTAGTGCCATGTCACAGGTGGACTGGGTGCCATGTGCAAGGGTTGGACTGTAGTGCCATGTGCACGGGAGCAACTGTAGGCCATGTCCAGGTGAGACTTAGTGCCATGTGCAGGGTTAAAACTGTAGTGCCATGTGCACGGGTTAAAACTGTAGTGCCATGTGCATGGGTTGACTGTAGTGCCATGTGCACGGGTGAGACTGTAGTCCATGTGCACGGTTGAACTGAAAGTCCCATGTGCACAGGTGAGACTGTAGTGCATGTCCCGGGTGAGACTGTAGTGCCATGTGCACAGGTGAGACTGTAGTGCCATGTGCACAGGTGAGACTGTAGTGCCATGTGCACAGGTGAGACTGTAGTGCCATGTGCACAGGTTAAAACTGTAGTCCATTGCTCATGGGTTGGAGTAGTGCCATGTGCAAGGTGGGGACAGTGCCATGTACAGGTGAGACTGTAGTGCATATTGTTAGAGTGATGTGGACAGATGAAATTGGGGAAGTGAATGACTACATTCTAGTGCAGTCGCCACCAAGTTGTTGGTTAGCAGTTTTCATTTATGCCCACAACAGAAAAAATCTTGACCTCCGTAATTGAACACGATTGAGCATGAAGCCGCGCTCAATCCATTCGGCCAGACACCGTACTACCAGTTATTGTTTACCAGTTTGTTTACCAGTTATTGTTTACCAGTTATTGTATAAGTGTTTTGTTGATACATGTCTGTTCCGCTATGTACATATGTTAATGTGTACGAGCTATTGTTGATATGTCTGTTCCTCTATGTACATATGTTAATGTGTACGAGCTATTGTTGATACATGTCTGTTCCTCTATGTACATATTTTAAATGTGTAAACTATTTTTATATGTTATTCCTCTATGTACATATGTTAATGTGTAAAAACTTATTTTATATATATCATTCCTCAGTACATATGTTAATTGTACACTTTGTTTATATATGTCATTCCTCTATGTACATTGTTAATGTGTACGAGCTATTATTTATATGTCTATTCATCTATGTACATGTGTTAATTGTACATCAAATTAACAAACTGTTTACTTCGATAATATACTTTATCTACGTTATCTCAATGTGACAACAGTATTTGAACTCTGAACTTAATCTGGTCAACGTATGTGATTCACACAAATATATCTTATAAATATATCTATGACTGGATATCTTGTTCTGTATTTGTAACACCACTTGATACTCTATCTTGCACTTAAACATCGCACCTAGATATATCACTTACACGTTACAAACGTGGCTTGCTGTCAAGTAATTTATCAATACTACTCTGCTCTAGGTAAACTTGAGATTCAATCTTCTACATATGGAGCTAAGTCTCATATTTATTGCCTCTTTTATTAAAGTTCGTTTTAGGTTGTTTGATTGGTTGATATGATCTTCACATTGACTTCGGTGAGTAACCATGTTGTTCTGATCCATTGCAAGTCAGGAAGATCTCAGCCAGGTGCACGAACTACGTAACGTCGCGAGGTCCGATGTAATTTTGAAGATGGTGAAGATAATTTTGTGGATTTTTTCTAATCTTTTCTAATGGTTTGGCAGCAGCTTCCCAGTCTGCTCTTCTTGATTATGAACTCCCAAGGGTTCTTTTACTTGCTCAATTGAACACGGGACCTATTTGTATCGTCCGTCTCGAAACGACTAAGAACTCGATTTCACCGACACTAACAGGGATCTCTAAAGAATATCAAGATGGCTCCTCTACCACACAAAGAACTCACCACAAAAAGAACTCTACCACAAAAAGGCTCTACCACACAAGAACTCTACCACACAAGAACTTACCACACAAAGAACTCTACCACACAAAGAACTCTACCACACAAAGAACTCTACCACACAAAGAACTCTACCACACAAAGAACTCTACCACACAAAGAACTCACCACACAAAGGAACTCTACCACACAAAGACTCTACCACACAAATAACTCTCCCACACACGACTCTACCACACAAAGAACTCTACCACACAAGAACTCTACGACACAAAACTCTCCGACACAAAGAACTCTACGACAAAGAACTCACCACACAAGAACTCTACCACACAAGAACTCTACCACACAAAAGAACTCTACGACACAAAAACTCTACCAAAAAAGAACTCTACCACACAAAGAACTCTCCCACACAAAGAACTCTACCACACAAAAACTCTACCACACAAAGGAACTCTACCACACAAAGAACTCTCACACAAAGAACTCTACACACCAAAGACTTCTGGGGTTTGTTTATGAGTTCGTTATTTTCTTGAACTCTTTGTCCCCATTCCAATGTAAGCTTTGTTTTTTTTATAATTTCTTCTCACAGTATGCCCAACATATCTCCATCTTCTTGTTGTTTTATTGTGTGACCGAGATGTCTCTGATATCATCACTTCTCCTGAAGTCGTCATACTTTCCCAGATAATTCTCTATATCATCACTTATTCTAAGTCGTCATACATTCCAGATAATTCTCTGAATGCATTCCAATGTTCCAGATATTTCTCTGATGCTCTCACTTATCCTAAATTTGTCCAATGTTATGTTTATTATAGATACCTACATATACCCCTTTAAATTATGGACAAGAAAAATCAACACTCTGAAAAAATCAATATATGTTACAGATCACTGGTGCTATCCATTCTTTTATATGGTTGGAGAGCTGGACTCTCAATGCAGAACTGGAGCGAAGAATAAGGACTTCAAGATATAAGTGTTACAGATGGTACTACTATTGTTACATAGAACATAAGTGTTACAGATGGGTACTACGTATTAGTTCATAAAGCATTAGTATTACAGAGGGGTACTCGTAAGTTACATGAAATAAAGTGTTACAGATGGGTACTACTATTAGTTACATAGAACATAAGACGAACATCTATGTAAGAGATCAAATAAACAACCTTGCAGGTCGACAAGTACCATCTTGAAAATTTGGGGGAAATGGCGTAAACTTGCATGGTTCGGACATGTGATGAGACATAGCTCACTCTCTAAGACTATCCTACAGGAACAGCTAAAAGGTGGAAGAAAGAAAGAGGTCATAGAAAATCCTGGTTTGACAACATCAAGAGTTTGGTCTTGAAGAGTTCTCACACTTTCTCGAAGAGTTGAAGACAGAGATTCATGGCGTGCTTTTTATGCTGACGTCCCCACGTGACACTTTACGGGGCCTCGGGTTAGGGGCATTATTATTATCATTGTTATTATTATTATTATTTGTTACATACCTAATAAGAAAATTATATTCATGTAACATGTCCTTTGCATAATATTGGTTTCATCACAAAAGGTTCATCACTGATCGGCTTACAGGTTATGTTTCTAAGTTTTCTCTCCTCCCATCTTGTCTTGAATGACCCTAATGTATTGTTGTCATCTCATCTTGTTTCCGTCATCAATACCCCATTGTTGTTCTTTCTAAGCCCCTGTTGGGTTTAATGTGCTCAGATATTTCACTTTTTGATTTTGTTTCGGGACAAGGTTTCTTGAGGTTCATATCTTGTAGAATATTATACACTCTTCCTATAATTTCCTTTTTTCCGTGATGGCGATCAGATCAGATGACGCCGTGTGGTGCCAGGCCGGAAAGAAAGCAAAATAGTACCTGCACTGCGATCTACGAGGCATGTCAAGAGACGGTTGATGTAGGATCTAGTGAAGCTCTCTAGTAAATAAAAGAAAAAGCACAACTGGATGTTGACCCCTTATGGGCCCATAACTGGCTCGTACAATCGCTCTTAAAACCAGATCACATACAAATCGCACAGAGTGTAAAAATGATCAATTGAAGCGTTGGAAAAAAGAAGAGCAGATGACCAGCAACTTTTAAAGATGTGAATGTGAATGAGACAAATACTTCATCTTTGTTCAACAACAGCGATAACTCTTAAAGATGTAAAATGTGAATGAGAACGAATACTACATCTTTGTTCACAGACAACAGCGTAACTCTTAAAGATGTGAATGTGAATGAGAACGAATACTACATCTTTGTTCACAGACAAAAACTTATAACTCTTAAAGATGTGGAGGGAATGAGAACGAATACTACATCTTTGTTCACAGACAACAGCTTGATAATGTTGTTCAAATAGAAATGCGAACTGTTTCAACTTTCGATATCTCCAGAGGGTTATTCAATGATCTTCCCATACCATTCTTTCATGCTTTTAAACCCGCTAACTTCTTTGACAAAATTTGGTCAGATATTTGACGGTGTCGTTACTGTTAATAAATATATTTTGTAGAAAATATGACATCTCATCAGTTGTGGCATGTGAGAAATAAGATGAAAATACAGAACTATTTTCTTTCCTGCTGGTAATATGCACTGTGATATTACCTGCCCCGTTTTTTGCGTGAGTTATAAGATATATATAGATACAAATGCACGGTGCTGTTCAACTAGCCACACACATTATTTCTATCGTCTCTCGAATGTTCTGCTTCCACTTAAGTGTGTGTTTAGTGTTTTTTGTATGCATACAATTTTTGCTTTTAGAATTTTTTGCCCAAAGTGCAGAGTTAGATCCGTCCCTCTCTTTTACCCCATCCTGTCATGTCAGTGTAGTCACATCATTGTTTAGTCTGTAGCAGCAGAGAATATATGAAGTTACAGCTCTTAAATGGGTGACCCTAGTTGTTTAATAACAAAAACTATATTTCAATATTTTAACGATGGAGTGAAGAGACCACAGGACCCCACCCCTCCCCCAACAAAAAAAACACCGATTAGAGGAAATACCTAGTCAACAATTGGGAAGAAAGCTAAATGCAGAGATGAATAGAGGCAGGGATATCTGCAGGGAAAGTGCTTTCAATGATCGAATAACGGGAAAAGAAAAGTTGTTAAATTTGTATTTCTTAAAATTCATTTAGTTCATAATTTCATTTTTTATTAATGCTACAACTATTGAAAGAAAACCCATAAATAAATATTCTCTCCTTGTGGCTTTCCTCTTTCATTATTGTTTCATTAAACTCCAGATTTTAATTTCACTTCTTCTACTTGTAATTTGTTAGTGAAATTCCCTGTTGACATTGAAAACGTTTTCACTATGAATGACTTATATTTAGACCATTCTTATCCAGTGTATTTTTCAGTTATCGTATATATGGCATTTATATATGTTGTAAGACAGTATATATATATATATTGACAAATTTTTGGGAGGAACATTTTGAAAGCAACAACCACTCATACTAAATTTCATCGATTTTAAAAAAGCCTTGATAGTCTAAAATAATCTCTCTGGGGAATATTCTGAGATGCTGAATACCAGACAAATAATAAACATTATAAAGAGCCTCTATGATGGTTCACAGTGTGCGGTTCGCACTGATGGTGGACACAGCAGCTGGTTTATGGTGAAACCGGTAAAGCAAGGCTGTATTCTATCTCCACTATTGTTTGGAGTGGCCATTGACTAGATGATGCGAAAATGTTGCAGGGCAAAACCTGCAATCGATCGGATAGAAAATAGTCAACTAAATTTGGTTTTGCGATGATATTGCCTTGTTAAGTAGAAACACCAAGATATGCAAAGAAAATCAGACAACTTGTCATCTATAGCATCAAAAGTTGGACTGCAGATAAGCTATGAAAAACAAATATAATGAAGAAAACTTATGGCAATATCAGATATCACACTGGAATCTAAATGATAAAAATAACAGAGCAGTTCACCTATTTAGGTAGCATTTGATTCACAGGAAATGTTAAAAAGAAATTATGATACGTTTGTAAGAAAGCAACATCGGCTTTTAAAGTCTAAATAAAATATGGAACTGCAAGTTATATAGTATTAAAACTAAATTACAATTTTCAATTCAAATGTTGTATCAATCCTAACATATGCCAGGAGAGTTGGAAAATGACTAAAGATATAGAAAGCAAGTTGAATGCATTTGAAAATAGATGCTGCGAAAATAATGAATATAAAATGTAACGAATTCAGGAGAAGTGATGAAATCAGAGACATGTCTGGTCAACCACTAGTGACAACTGTTATAAGAAGAAATGGAGATATGTTGGACACCTTGAGGAGAAATGATCAACGAATATCAAAGCAGACATTAAATAGGATGAAAAGGGTTTTCCCAAGAAAGAGGGTCGACCTAAGAGACCCTGCGAACTTTGCTGAGGCGGGAAATATCGGTCTCAGTTCCATGGAGGGGATTGAGCGAGTTGCCCAGGATAGAGCGGTATGGAGAAATTACTTGCGGGCCCCTATGAACGTAAACATAGAGGAATTATTTATATATATAATTGCTGATAACTCTGTACATATGCAACTAACGATGCTAGTTCTCTTTTGGTTTTTATATTTGCTTTGGGTTATAGTTTTCTTGTCTATTTAGATACCACGTTTGAATGATATTTTTGTTGTCTGATTATGGTTACAGATTCACCTAAATTCCATTTTTGCAGTAAGTTTAAATGGGTCAAGCACCTAGGTAAGAGCTCATTTAAACAACAAAGATAACCAGTTTTACCTTTGCCTTGAAGCGTTCTATTCAATATAAGAATTGAATATTGGAGTACATTATGATCAGTGTCAAACCTGGACGTTGACATGAAAGGACAGAAAAACGTGTCACGA
>JADZMA010001309.1:17500-21561 GCA_020796225.1 Arion vulgaris
AATTGGAATAAGTCCACATATTCAGAAAGAAATTGATCAAATCTTGCTGACATGCAGCCTGACTGGCTAGAAGACATTGTATTGTACTGTGATAACTATTCTTCCTCCAAAGAATGAAAGAGAGAAGAGAGAGAGAAAAAAACATGGGTTTTGGGAGTGAACTAGCGAGAATGAAAACAATCTAAGTCAGACTTGAGGAATCACATGATGACCAACGACTTCATAAAACAGGTAGGTTTCCGTTATTTCTCCACAGAACTGGACGCGACTACGGATTGTTTTCTCGTTGCCTAGATACGAAAATAACAATGTGAGATAAGATCTGGTTGGATAATTTGGAAATGATATATTTCTTGAAATATTGGACGACTGTTTTGACTCATGTACCGATAGTTAAATGTAAACATGGGACTTGGGAAAACTTGGATGCGAAGTTGAAAAAGTGTTTCAGCCACCCTTTTTCCTTTACTAGGGTAGCTTCACTAGGCCACTAACACATTCGTCTCTTGACATGCCTTGAGGGCGGTACCACATGTAAATAAATTTGGAAAAATTAGTTGAAAAACTGAACTTTTTTGGGAGCAAAGTGTAAGTATATTTAGTTACTATTATACTTTATATTTGTTTCAACATATGATATATGAAACAAATCTAACAACATGACAGGAACACATTATTGTCCTTCAAAATGAATATACATCACTTTATGACTGTACATATTATCTTCAGGGAAAAAAGTTCCATAAGGGACAAGCTTTTAGATGATATTTTATGCGCTTTTTAATCACTTGTATTTCATTTATTTTCCTTTGTTCCCTTGACTGTAATATTTATAATTTTCAACTGTACTATATTATCAAATCATGATAACATATGTCTGAAGTTTATGATGATAGTTATTAGTTATTGGTTATTGCAATTATAGGTGTAGTTTTCTAAAAATAACTGATCATGATAACATATGTCTGAAGTGTTATGATGATAGTTATTAGTTATTGGTTATTGCAATTATAGATGATAGTTTTCATATAACTGATAACTCATCATGATAACATATACACTACTACTGTATCAATCTCATATTTTTATGTGATTATTTGTCATCCATTTACAAGTTTCTAATATTAACCTGCGGACACGTTTATTATATAAGTAGTATCATACTTTAAGAAATGTACAGTAATGATAAAGTCGTATAGTATAATAGTGGTGTGCCCTCATCAGACACAGATCACAGAACAGACAACTAAAATGATCGTTCTTTCTTGTGGATATATTACAAATGTGAAGATAAATAATTTTAGCTGGACATTGAAGTTTAGATAAGAGAAGTGAGAAGATATATTTTTAAGAGACCAAACAATTTGAACAAATAGTTAAACACTACTGTGCTATAGTATTATAATAAAATACTTGTCGTATAAACTTACATCAACTGTTTTATGGATTACAAATATGTTCCTATGTCTGTGAATTACAATTATTCTTAAATGTTTTGGATCGGCTATATCACTGTGACTTATATGTGAACAAGCACTGAAGGTTATAATGACTTTATATATATGTAGTCTGTTATATTTATATGATCAATATGTTATTAATATTGTCTGTTACATTTTTTGTTTACTAGCAATACACAAAATCAAACCCACGTTCAGCGCTCTGTTAATGTTTAGTATATCAATATAATACAGCTCAAGACTTATTTATCATATCAGAATACTCTCTGGTTTCAAATACATTGACCATCCGTGTGTTGCCGGTGCTCAAAGGGAGAAAGTATGTAAATGTGATCTACAAGGCATGTCGTAAGAGCGACTGAGATATGGTTCTAGGTAAGCTACCCAAGTAAATCAAAATGGTCGCAGAAATTTAATGGATGGCCTGCTTAGGTGTAAGATGGCACAACGTACAATCGCTCTTAGGTCAGATCACATACAAATCCCGAAGCGTGGTTAATATATGAAGCGTTCGAAGAAGAAAAGTAGAATAAAATGCACTTCATGTATCTTGCAAAAAATGATCTACGAAAGGAAGAATAACATACACTTCATGTATCTTGCATAGAATAATCTACAAAGAAAAGAAAATAAATACCTTCATGTATCTTGCAAAGAATGATCTACAAGAAAGGAAGAATAAAATACACTTCAGTATCTTGCAAAGAATAATCTACAAGAAAAGGAAGAATAAAAAACATTATGTATCTTGCAAAGAATGATCTACAAGAAAAAGGAAGAATAAAATACACTTCATGTATCTTGCAAAGAATGATCTACAAAGAAAGGAAGAATAAAATACACTTCTGTATCTTGCAAAGAATGATCTACAAGAAAGGAAGAATAAAATACCTTCATGTATCTTGCAAAGAATGATCTACAAATAACTTCAAATGATCTTGTAAATAATTTAGTTTTTAATACTGGTTATTGGTTATTGGTTATTGGTTACTAAACTGACGTCATTGCACTCGGGAAAACCCCCATAGGTGCTCAGTCTCCCCAACAGATATCGAAGAGTATGCATACTGATGGTTCCTGTGGCTCGCTGATTAAAACACCTTCACTCTGCCTCTCAGGCATCCAGTTCGACTTGAACAAGGGTAATTCCAAACTGCTTAAATCAGCGATCGATTCAACATCGATGTTAGTGCCCTCATCCAACAGAGAGCCCTCGAAGAGACCGAAGAATATCCCCTTATCCATCTTCAACTCCCCAACAATCGATGCTGTTGATGCAAGGCTGTCCGCTCTCTCATTACCGTAAACACCCGCATGCCCAGGACGGTATATCCACGTAAGCCGCTGGAGGTTAGAAACTTCTATAGACACATCCACTCATCCGACCTGCCCTTCTGGATCTTGTGAAGCTCGACTGAGAGTCAGATACAACAACTGCCCCAGTAAATGAAGTCCCAGAAATCCAATGGAGGGCAAAAAGTAACGCCTCAACCTCCATCCTCATACTAGAAGTAGTTGTCCTGTATGCCCCACTTCGCTCTGCAACAACCCTACCATGCGCATTAGCCAGAAACCCCAGCCGGATTTTTTCACCACGGAACCGACCCATCGGTATATACAACAACATCATCATCCTTGCATTATCTTCTATCAGCTGCTTAACTGCGAGATCAGCCTCATGTTGCCCAATCCTCATTCTCTTCCAAGAGTAATGATAAGTTTAGATAGTTCATCATGCTTCCATCTGTTGGGATCCATTCTTCCTTTGGTGGAAATCCAACCGTAGTCACCTGCCAATCGTCTTCAGCCTGGCCATCCACGACATGCCACGCTTGATTCTCGTGCCCTTAAAACATCATTAGTGTTCTGTAATGGGTGTCTCTTATCCGAAGTAACCCGCATATATGCCTTGGTTTGGGCGATTGCATGACGGAGCGTAGTGACAGAAGGCCAGCATATCTCATCTTCCAATGGGTATCTTAGTGCAGCCCAGAACTATACGCATATCCTTATCTGAACCCGTTCGGTCGTTACATTGTGATCTTTATATCGTAAGAATTGAGTCCGTAATCTACCACCGACATTACCAAATCGATCGAAAAAAAGGCAAGTAGTCTCTGCTCAGTGTGCGGCCACCATAACCCTTGAGGCCGCAAGACCACGCTTCACCGTTGTATCGTTGTTCAATATGGTGTTTGAAAGATAGACTACGATCAAAGGTTATTCCAAGATAGCGGCCCGTCTCTGCGCTCGATGGTTGTTCATCAAAGATTACACAGGGTAGGTCAGCCTTGACGATGTGATTATTCAACGAGCACCACAACATACACGCTTTTTAAAACAATATTATGCTACACTGGTCGGGAAAAATTTTGTACTGCTAGATCGGTCTGTCATGTGGCTTCTTGTATAAAGAGTTAAATAATGTTATGCGTTTTACAGTGGAGCGTCTGTCTGAATGGAGTAGACTTGGCTCCCATGCAGGAACCTGGGGTTAGTCACGGGAAGCCCAAAGAGGTTTTCTATCTGAGGACATGAAGACAATATCATAACCTGAACAGTTTGACATGGACTCCGCCCCCGATGCCATTTCCCCCACAC
>JADZMA010001310.1:0-21539 GCA_020796225.1 Arion vulgaris
AGCAATTTTGACTTCAGTCTTCCATTCTTGTCTTCATTTGTTGCTTCTCTTTCTCTTATCATTTGGCCTTCTGATCTTCATTCTGTCTATTTATTTCTTCTATTTCTCATGTCCATTTGACTTCTGATCTTCATTCTATCTATTTATTCACTTCTCTCTCATGTCATTTGACTTACAGTCTTCATTCTATATCTGTTTATTCTATTCTCATGTCATTTGACTTCTTTATCTTCCATTCTGTTATCTGTTGTTGCTTCTATTTGTCTTATCAACAATATTATGATTTATCATGAAGTGGTTACCAGGGCCCAAATTTATGGGGTATAAAGAATAAATCACTATTACCTGCCATGCATGTCGTAAAGGCGACTAAGGAGATTAGGCTAAATCGGATATTTTATGTCCTAAACGTGAAATCTATGCGTTTGAGGGCCTATAAACCAATGTGCAACTTATATACCGTTCTTGCTTAAGATCAAACATATCTGAAGTGATTAAAATTGATTGTAAAGACGAACGCAAGAAGAAAGAGATGAAATGTATATATAATTAAACCTATGTCGCAACACAATATAGTTAGTACTTTCATTGTGATTTCTTCTAATTAATATAATTATAATAAACACAATAATACATTATTTCAAACAATTACTATAAACAATCTAAGAAAGTTATCCGCACAGAATTAGGTGAAGCGCCGAGATTTAAACCTAGTTTTCTAAGAAAATAATATGAGTCAAAGTGTAAAATATTAAAACACTCTCCAGTTCTCCTGTCGTAATGAGTGTCGAGAAGATAAAGAAATCATTTAGCGAATAAGTGGTTGTTGTCACATTGGTTTGGTAGGCCGCTTGCATAGATTTCTACACGTTTGGACATACTATCCGTTCAGCCTAACCTCCTTGGTCATGGCACACACGACATCCATAGCAGGTAACAATGATTTATTCTTTATACTAAATTTGGAGCCCCATTAACCACACTCGGGCGATAAATTTCATAATATTGTTGACATGACAAATAGAAGCAACAAATAGATACAGAATGGAAGACAGTGAAGTCAAATGACATGAGAAATAGAAGCAACAAATAGATACAGAATGGAAGACTGTGAAGTCCGGCGTGACATGAGAAAGAGAAGCAGCAAATAGATACAGAATGGAAGACTGTGAAGTCCAAATGACTTTGTAGAAATAGAAGCAACAAATAGATGCAGAATGGAAGACGCTGAAGTCCGATGATGAGAGAAAGAAGCGGCAAATGAAGACAGAATGGAAGGCGGAAGTCAAGTTGACGATCCAGAAGTGACAAATGTGATGATATTGTCGATGTTCTCATTTATTGTTAATATTCTCAATACATTTCTGAAGATAATCGATTGTTATAATGCGACTACAGGTCTAACATTTCCATCAACTTTGACTTCGAAATTCTAGAACAACCATTACAACATTGAACAGATAGTTTCTTCTATCGATAATAAATCAAGCATGGATTACGTTACATCACATTTTGCTGATTTCTTGTGATCAAAGAAATTTAACATTAATTTAATTTTAATTTTGTTCATTTATTTATATCCATTTTTATAAACAGTTAAAACATTGCAGTTTTAATATAATTGGTAACTGAGTAATTTCACTTAATCTATTCAAGTTATTTATAGAATTGATAACTGAAATCAAATTTATCTATATTCAGTTATTTATAAATTCATTAACTGAAATCAAATTTCTCAGTCTATATTCAAGTTATTAGTTAAATGTTATATCCCATTCTTTCAGTCATGTTCTGGTTCTATAATATATATTGATTATAAGAATTCGTTATTTAACTAGTTTCTTTTTCTTTCTCAGTTGTGTCTATTGTCTTTCATTATCTTAATTTACCAGCATTATCCAGAGTTATAACGTTTTACTGAATGAATTACTACTTCTCGATTTGTATTATCAACGTTTCTTTCATGACATTTTCTTCACAAGGGTCATTGCTGGTGCTACAGGTTCGTGTTCTTTCACTGATATCTGCCTGTGTGAAAACGATCGGACAACACATTAATACTCACCGAAGTGTAATGATGATGATATCAATCAGTCAATCAATCAATAAATTTTCCGTATTGCTAAATTCCAACTTTATAGTCTATTTTTTGTTGTCTTCATAATATTATTTTAAGCACCCTCCCTCCCCCCTACACCCCCCAATTCCTTTATTCCCTCTATTTTGTTGTTTAAAGCTAATTGCATATCCTTTGGGACTGCAGACCAACTAGCTTTTAACGCTGTTTGTGATTTTCTAGACATTATTACACGTTCAACATTTGCCATTGCTTTCTAGATGGATAGTGCCATCTTCCTTTTTGTAAAAATCCACACTTGAAACAATGCAATAAACTGTCCGTAGTATTTTTCGAACTCAGAACGTCAGGTTAATAGTCTGAGTCACTATCTGACTACAAGGCGCCACCATTTGTTGTCTCATCGATATTTTTAATTTTTTACTTCTTTCAAACTTGCTGTGCATTTCATGTCCCAATATATTTCATCTTTTTAATTCTTAAAGACATCGATCTTGATATAATAAGTTACTATAATACAGATATTCAACATGCATCGTAATACCATCCATCACAACAATAATAGACAGAGAGATAGAGAAGGTGATAAGTCTAACTAGGCTTAAACATGTGTTTATAGATTACACAAAGGCATGTAATAAGACAATCCTGGAACGATTTTCACAGCCAACACTAATGACCCCCGCCCTAGTGTCAAACATGGCCAATAACGGCAGCTATTGAGCGGAAAATCCTTAACGACAGAAGATGAGGTGTCTTAGAAGAGCTGCATGGGACGTAAAGAGACAAATTAGAAATGAAGAAATCAGAAGAAGACTGGATGCGAAACCAGTCATGCAATTCATGAAAGAACAACAGATTAAATGGTTTGGACACTAGCAAGAATGCCTGGTATCGCCTACAGAGAGCCACACGAAAAAGTATAATGAGTTCAGCAAGAAGGAAGACCACACCAAGATGAGAGAGACAGATCAAAAACAGCCTTTCAAAAGTAGTATCAGCTTACAAAGTGCGCTTAAAACCAGCACACACCCAAGATCACTATGCCCCACTCCTCAGCAACTACTTCTTCTATAAAGTAAATGGTGGAAGAAGAAGAAGAATAATATGTGACAATGTAGCGTAATCAAATTATTGTGATGTTAGAGCAAGTTGAGATATATATATATATGGTGCAGGGCAGTGATAACTGCAAAGCATGTGACAGCACATAGCAGATATGAATACAGAACCAATAGGTAATAACCAAGCAGGTTATGAAAGTTTTAGGCGTAAGGATGTGTCTGTTTAACTAGATTAAAGTTTGAATAAAGATGTGTGTTGTTGCTAGATTGAAGTTTGAATGAGGATGTGTGTTGTCGCTAGATTTATTCTCATTGTATGATGAGAATATAATGAGCAACCAGAGAACAAATAGGGATACTAATTGGAAGGCATAACATATGCAACAGGTTAGTGAGTCAGACGAGGAAGTTATTCAGTGCTATAAGAACCAATGCCCGACATACGGATGCGAGTTATAGACAGTAAGCTCAAACGTAAACCAACTCCTGGAATGTATTTTTACAGCCGGTGGTAGAATCCCATGAACTGCTAAAATGACGAATGTGGAAGTGTTAAATGAAGCAAGGCACGAAAACTTATTGTCAATATAAGAAAGAGCGGTCGCTGTTTTCCGGGCATGTGATGAGAAGGAGAGTTTAGAACACATCGACAGCAGCAAAATCGAAAGGGGGCGAGGCAGAAGAGGAAAACAGAGAAATATTAGATAGTCTGACTTCACTTTGGAAGAGCGTCAACATCTGAGATGATATCAAATATCAGGGACAGAAATTTGTGGAGATCTATGATCGCCTACACCAGCCTGCACGGTACCGAATGATGAAGATTATGATAACATAAATAATGTCGAATGTATTTATAAGTCTTGTATCTGAAGTAGAAGATTAAAAGCTAATGGTAAAAACCATGACCCAGAAGGAAGTCAACGATATGGTTTATTAGAAACAACAAAATAATAGAAAGTGATGATTATATCCAAAGATATTTAACAACAAATATATAATTAAGATAAGAGGAACAACATAAGAAAAACAAATTGTAACAATTACATAACTATGGAAAATGTAGTAGAAATGAATAAATTAACAAAACTAAGACAAATATCTGGAAGTAAAAAATAATATGTGTATAATTCTTATCTGATAAAGGTATTACATTATTAACTGGCTCTCATTATCCTTGGTAAGAAGAGTATTCTATTTTATATTAGAACCAGCTGTTTTTACGGATGTAGATCATGGAGAATAAGCAGCAAAAATAGTAAATTATTGAGGCACAGAAGTTAGTTTTATAGAAGATTGATGAAAATGGATAGAAATACTGACAAATGATAATATTTGTCAAGAACACAAAACACAGAACGTCAACATGAGCGCATACGAAACAATTAACATACTGGAACTCTCCAGGAAACGCCAGAAGAAGAACTGTGGCAAAATAGCGAATAGGTGTGATCTGACGCGGAAATATTTGTAGAAGGGCGACCGAACGCAATAATTGAGTATTTTATGGAAGCCTTATGCGTCAAACCGGGACACAAAGGATATAAATAGATAGATGTATTTTGAAATACATGCACAAACCACAGTAACATAAGTATTATTGTGGATTCTGTGACATGTGTAATATCTGCTAGTCGATATGATAACAACTGTTATGTTCAAACAGGAATTCAATAACGGCAATTCTTTGTGTTACCCGGTGTCTATAGTGCCCTCTCTATGTCCGCGGGCTGGCAGAAAAGCCACAGGTTCCCCAGATTCACGTTGTTCGTGGCATCGAACCGAAGGGTTACGTGTCCATATTTGACTTGGAGGCACAAGCTCAAGTTCTTCTGGATCGAAAAAAAAAAATGGTAATCAGATCTGATATCGTATTTGTAGTATAACTCCGTATTACTTTAAAGTAGGATTTTCCCTTGTTTAAAAACATGATACAAATCTGTACATTTGTGTCATGTTGACTAAGGCAACATTACTACCTGGTCGAAATTCAGATGTGCATTCTACATACCGTAAGGATCTAATGGGGGTGCAGTGTACTAGCATTCTCAGTGCAAACCACGGATCACAAAGAAGTAACACTTGGTTCATTAATAAGGAACCTAGAGCAGAACAGAATCATTCACATATCACAGAAGACATACATAAATAGTCGAAAAATAAAGAAAATAGAAACATCCAAATAACAAGGTAAAAAATACAAATCATTAAATGCAGAAAAAAGGCAAATTAATAAAAAGATAAATGAAAGAATATAAAAATCACAACAAAGAGAAAGGTAAAAAGAAAACTGTACGAAGAAATAAAAACAAATGTCAAATGTTTTTTAAAACACACCTCAAAAGTAAAGCACAGAAAAAAATGTATCTACTTTTAGATAAAATCGACATTCTCAAAGACGACTAACATATATTTAAGAGTTATTGGATGGTATTTATATTACTTCATACATATGTTAAAAGTAGTGGTAAAACATTATCAGATCAAAAGAATAAAATTGAATAAAAACAAGTAAAAAATGACAAATTGTGATATTGAACATACATAGAAGTTACAGTTATAAACAAACGTAAATGATATTTGAATCAGAATAGTAAATTACTGATGTCTTTCTATCTCTAGCTATCTCCTGCTGCTCCCTCCAGCTCTTCTTTATATTTTTTTGGTTCTAGTTGGTTCTTTAGACTTCCTTATGTTATTCAGTGCAATGAAACTCTTCTTGCCTTTGTATTCTTGTTTGACATCTTTATGTTCCACCCTCTTTGTCTACTGCAATAACAGTTTGGTTTAATATTAATAAATGCAGAATGGCGTATTAAAAGTGAAAATATTTACTAACACAAAGAAAGCGAAAAATTTAGCAAATTGTGAGTATCTTTATTTAAACATTCGTATTTGATTAAAGTGATAATACAGATCATTCAAGTAGTCAAAAAGTGAAGAAGAAGGCAAATATGATCCTCTAAAATAGGATATTGGTAAGTAATATTTTATAAAATGCAGGATACCATGGTATGTTTGAATGAACATTTAAAATTCGTGATCACTAAGGTTCAATGTAATACGAAATCTATCTGATGGATTACAAGTAATATTTTACATAAGATGCTAGGATACTGTAGTATATTTGGTATAGTTTGTTCCAAAATTCGTGATCACACTAGGGTTTAATTTACGAAATCTATCCACAGTGGATACAAGTATTTTTGCATAGATACAGGATACATTGGTATATTTGGCATGGATTCGTTCCAAAATTCGTGATCACACTGGGTTTAATTTGTATGAAATCTGTCTGATGGATACAGTAATATTTTATGAGATACTAGGATACTGTAGTATATTTGGTATAGTTCGTTCCAAAATTTCGTGATCACACTAGGTTTAATTTGTACAATCTCTATCTGATGGATACAAGTAATATTTCGCATAAAGATACTAGGATACTGTGTATTGGTATAGTTCGTTCCAAAATTCGTGATCACACTAAAGGTTTAATTTGTACGAAATCTATCCTGATGGATACAAGTAATATTTTGTAGATACAGGATACTGGTAATATTTGGTATAGTTCGTTCCAAAATTCGTGATCACACTAGGTTTAATGTGTTGAAATCTATCTGATGGATACAAATTAATATTTTATAAAGATACTGGGATACTGTAGTATATTTGGTATAGTTCATTCCAAATTCGTGATCACACTGAGTTAATTTGTACAGAAATCTATCCCAGTGGATACAATGTATTTTATAAGATACTAGAGATACTGTAGTATATTTGGTATAGTTCGTTCAAATTCGTGATCACACTGAGTTAATTTGTACAATCTATCTGATGGATACAAGTAATATTTTACATAAGATACTAGGATCTGTAGTATATTTGTTACGGTTCTAGTTCCAAATTCATCGATCACACTAAAGTTTTGTATTACGAAATCTATCCCCAGTGGATACAAGTAATATTTTACATAAAATACTGAAATACTGTGGTATATTTGGTATAGTTCGTTTCAAAATTCTTAATCACTGAGTTTAATATTTACTTGAAAATCTGTCAGTGGATACAAGTAATGACACATAAAGATACCGGACACTGTGGTATATTTGGTATAGTTCGTTCCCAAATTCGTGATCACACTAAGGTTTAATTGTGCAAAAATCTATCTGATGGATCAAGTAATATTTTGCATAAAGATACTAGAATACTGTAGTATATTGGTGTAGTTCGTTCCAAATTCGTGATCGCTAAGGTTTAATGACCATTGCAATCTATCTGATGGATACAAATAATATTTGCTCAAAATCTTCTACGGTTGCTGCATAGTATATTTGGTATAGTTCGTTCAAAATTCGTGATCACATGGTTGTTTGTACGAAATCTATCTAAGTAGGATACAAGTAATATTTATAAGATACTAGAGATGCTGTAGTATATTTGGTATCGTTCGTTCCAAATTCGTGATCACACCTAAGGTTTTAATTTGTGCGAAATCTATCTGATGGATAAAGTATTTACATAAAGATACTAGGATACTGTAGTATATTTAATTTGATTCGTTCCAAATTCAGATCACAGGTTTAATTTGTGCAATCTATCTGATGGATACAAGTAATGTACATAAAAATGCTAGAATGCTGTAGTATACGTGTAATTTCGTTTCAAATTCGTGATCACACTAAGGTTTAATGTGCAGAAAATCTATCTGATGGATACAAAATATTTTGCATGAATACTGGGACACTGTAGTATAGCTATTTATAGTTCGTTCCAAAATTAAGTCACTGAGTTTAATTTGTATAAATCTATCTGATGGATTACAAGTAATATTTTGCATAAAGATGCTAGAGATATGTGGTATATTGGTATAGTTCGTTCCCAAAATTCGTGATCTACCTAAAGTTTAATTTGCTTTAATCTATCTGATGGATACAAGTAATATTTTATAAAGATACTAGGATGCTGTGTATATTTAGTATAGTTCGTTCCAAGTAAATGATCACACTAAGGTTTTAATTTATTTTGAAATCTATCTGATGGATACAAATATTTTACTTAAAAGTGCTAGAGATACTGTAGTATATTTAGTATAGTTCGTTCCAAAATTCGATCACACTAATTTAATTTGTGCAATCTATCTGATGTATACAAGTAATATTTCATATAAAGATAGGATACTGTAGTATATTTGGTATAGTTCAGTTTCCCAAATTCATGATCACTGAGTTTAATGTGTACGAAATCTATCTGATGTATACAAATATGCTCAGCATAAGATACTAGGACACTGTAGTATATTTGGTATAGTTCGTTCCAAAATTCATTGATCACACTAGGTTTAATTTGTGAAATCTATCCCCAGTGGATATAAGTAATATTTTGCGTTAAGATACTAGAGATGCTGTAGTATATTTGGTATAGTTCGTTCAAAGTTCATTGATCACTAAGGTTGGTACATTATGAAATCTGTCTGATGGATACAAGTGTGTTGCATTAAGATGCTAGGATACTGTAGTATGTTGAATAGTTCGTTCCAAATTCAAATGAATCACAAGGTTTAATTTGTACAAATCTATCAGTGGATGCAAGTAATATTTACATTAAGATGCTAGGACACTGTAGTATATTTGATAGTTCGTTCCAAAATTCGTGATCACACTAAGGTTTAATTTATTACAGGGAATCATCGTGGATACCAAATAAATCTTACATTAGATGCTAGGACACTGTAGTATATTTGGTATAGTTCGTTCCCAAAATTCGTGATCACACTAGGTTTAAATTTATTACAAATCTATCTGATGGATACAAGTAATATTACGTAATTACAGGATACTGCAGTATATTTGGTATAGTTCGTTCCATTCGTGATCTACTAAGGTTTAATTTGCAATCTGTCAGTGGATATTAAGTAATATTTTACATTAAGATGCTAGGACACTGTGGTATATTGGTATGGATTCTTCAAAATTCGTAGTCACATAGGTTTAATTTGTGCGAAATCTATCTGGTGGATCTTTAGTAATATTTTACATTAAGATACTTTAGGATGCTGTGGTATATTGGTATAGTTCGTTCCCAAATTCGTGATCACACTAAGGTTTTAATTTGCACAAATCTATCTGATGGATACAAGTAATATTACACATAAGATAACTAGAATGCTGTAGTATGTTGGTATAGTTCGTTCCAAAATTCGTGATCACTAAGGTTTTAATTGTGCGAAGTCTATCTGATGGATACAAATATTTTACATTAAGATACTAGGATACTGTAGTATGTTGGGTATAGTTCGTTCCAAAATTCGTGATCACACTAAGGTTTTAATTTGTACGAAATCTATCTGATGGATACAAGTAATATTTTGCATAAAGATACTAGGATACTGTAATATATTTGGTATAGTTCGTTTAAAATTCGTGATCACACACAAGGTTTGGTGTACGAAATCTATCTGATGGATATAGTAATATTTTACATAAAGATCTTTAGAGGATACTGTAGTATATTTATTAGTTCGTTCAAAATTCGTGATCACACCCTAAGGTTGTTGTACAGAAATCTATACAGTGGATACAAGTAATCTTTGCATTAAGATACTAGGATACTGTGGTATATTTGATGTTCGTTCCAGATTCGTGATCACACTAGGTTTAATTTGTGCAAGAAATCTATCTGATGGATACAAGTAATATTTTACATAAAGATGCTAGGATGCTGTGTATATTTGGTATAGTTCGTTCCAAAATTCGTGATCACACTAGGTTAATTTAAATCTATCTGATGGATAAGTAATATTTGCATAAAGATATGAGATGCTGTGGTATATTTGGTATCAGTTCGTTCAAATTCGTGATCACACTAAGGTTTAATTTGTGCAATCTATCTGATGGATACAAGTAATATACAGATACTTTAGGACATAGCGATATTGGTATAGTTCGTTTCCAAATTCGTGATCACACTAAGGTTTGTTATTTTGAAATCTATCTGATGGATACAAGTAATATTTTACATAAAATGCTAGGATACTGTGTATATTTGGTATAGTTCGTTCCAAAATTCGTGATCACACCTAAGGTTTAATTTATTTGAAAATCTATCTGATGGATACAAGTATTTACCATAAGATACTAGGATATAGTATATTTGGTATAGTTCGTTCCAAAATTCGTGATCTTTAAAGTTTAATTTATTGAAATCTATCTGATGGATACAAGTAATATTTTACCTTAAAATACTAGAGATACTGTAGTATATTTGGTATAGTTCGTTCAAAATTCATGATCACAAGGTTTAATTTGTACAAATCTATCTGATGGATACAAATAATATTTTACATAAAGATGCCCGGGATACTGTAGTATGTTTGGTATAGTTCGTTTCCCAAATTCGTGATCACTAAGGTTTAATTTGTTGCGAAATCTATCTGATGGATACCGTAATATTTTGCATAAAGATACTAGGATACTGTAGTATATTTAGTATAGTTCGTTCCAAAATTCGTGATCACACTAAGGTTTCAATTTGTACAGAAATCTGATGGATACAAGTAATATTTTACATAAAGATACTAGGACACTGTAGTATATTGGTATAGTTCGTTTAAAATTCGTGATCACACTAAGGTTTAATTTATTTTAAATCTGTCTGATGGATTAAAGTAATGTACACATAAAGATAGGATACTTGTAGTATATTTGATACGTTCGTTTTCTGAAATTCGTCACACTGAGTTTAATTTCAGTGCGAATCTATCACAGTGGATACAAGTAATATTTTGCATAGGAATACTGGGATGTGTGGTATATTTGGTGCAGTTCGTTCCAAATTCATTGATCACACTAAGGTTTAATTTGTTGAATCTGTCTAAAGTGATACACTAAATCATCTTTATCAAAAATATAGAGACACTATCTTTTGCTCTTTAACAGTTACCATTTAAAACTCAATCAATCTATCAAATAATTGTATAAGAATCTGTCTGATGGATACCAAGTATTATTTTACATACAAGATACTAGGATATGTAGTATGTTTTGGTGTAGTTCGTTCCAAGTTAAATGATCACACTAAGGTTTTAATTTGTACAGTATCACAGTGGATACAGTAATATTTTGTAAGATACTAGGACACTGTAGTATATTTGGTATGGATTTTCGTTCAAAATTCGTAGTCACACTAAGGTTTAATTTGTACGAAATCTATCTGATGGACCACAAGTAATAATACATAAAGATACTAGGATACTGTAGTATATTTGGTATAGTTCGTTCCAAATTCGTGATCACCACTAAAGTTTAATTTGTATGAAATCTATCCACAGTGGATACCAAGTAATATTTTACATGAATGCTAGGATGCTGTAGTATATTTAGTACAGTTCGTTTAAGGTCATTGATCACACTAAGGTTTAATTTATATGAAATCTATCTGATGGATACAAAATGTGCACATAGGAATGCTAGAGTACTGTGGTATATTTGGTATAGTTCGTTCAAAATTCGTGATCAGGTTTAATTTGTATAGAAATCTATCTGATGGATACAAATGTGTACATAAAGATACTGGATACTGTAAAGTATGTTTGGTATAGTTCGTTCCAAAATTCGTGATCACACTAAGGTTTAATTTGCAGAAATCTATCACAGTGGATCTAGTAATATTTTACATAAAGATACTAGGATACTGTAGTATATTTGGTATAGTTCGTTCCAAAATTCGTGATCACACTAGGGTTTAATTTGTACGAAATCTATCTGATGGATACAAGTAATATTTTACATTAAGATACTAGGATACTGTAGTATATTTGGTATAGTTCGTTCAAAATTCATTGATCACACTAGGTTTAATTTGTACGAAATCTATCTGATGGATACAAGTAATATTTTACATAAAATACTAGGATACTGTAGTATATTTGTTCCAGACGAAGGTGAAATGACTTCAATGCACCAGGTTTCCACATATGACCACGTCTGTCGACAGAGATGGCATATCATTGTTGAGACATTGTGCAGCACAAACTCCGTAGCTCCGACAACATTCTAGGGATCTCATGAAAGGAATTGCACATGTGTCTCGGTCCAATTCGAACTACAAGCTGGTGCGACAGACAAAGAACTTCAGCCATTTCACCATTGACACCCTTAATATATAGGTATGGATAATACAGTGAATGGGGTATACTAAGATAATACAGTGATGGGTATACTAAGATAATACAGTAGATGGTATACTAAGATATTACAGTGAATGAGTATACTAGATATTACAGTAGATGAGTACTAAGATAATACATTAGATAGGTATATAAGATAATACAGTAGATGGGTATGCTAGATAATACAGTAGAATGGGTATACTAGATAATACAGTAGATAGGTATACTAAGATACTAAAGTAGATAGGTATACTAGATGCTAAAAAATGAATGAGTATACTAAAGATATTACGGTAGATAGGTATGCCTAAGATATTTTAGTATATGGGTATACTAAGATACTAAAAGTGAATAGGTATCACTAAGTTAATAAAGTAGATAGAGTATGCTAAGATAAAACAGTAGATAGATATACTAGATAATAAAGTAGATGGGTATGCTAAGATGTGGTAGATAGGTATCTAGGAATAATACAGTGAATGGGTATACTAAGATAATAAAACAGATAGGTATACTAAGATAATACAGTGAATGGTATACTAAGATAATACAGTAGATAGGTATGCTAGATAATACAGTGAATACGTTACTAAGATATTACGGTAGATGGGTATGCTAAGATAGTACAGTGAATGGTATGCTAAGGATATTACAGTGAATGGAGTATGCTAAGATAATAAAGTAGATAGATATCATAAGATAATAAATTAGATTAGGTATACTAAGATAATACTGATAGATAAACATACTAGATAATAAAGTAGATGGTATACTAAGATAATAAATTGAATGGTATACCTAAGATAATAAAGTGAATGGGTACTAAGATGCTAAATTGAATGAGTATGCTAAGATAATAAGTGAATGGTATACCTGAATAAAACTGGTGAATGGTAATACTAAGATATTACTGATAGATAGGTGTACTAAGATATTACAGTAGATAGGTATGCTAAGATGCTAAAGTAGATGGAGCTATACTAAGATATTAGTATATAGGTATACTAAGATAATAAAGTAGATAGGTATACTGAATGAATTAGATGGGGTATGCTAAGATAATAAAGTGAATGGGTATGTAAGATACTAAATTATGAATGAGTATACTAAGATAATAAAGTAGATGAGTATACTAAGATACTAAAGTAGATAGGTATACTAAGATATTACAGTAGATAGGTATGCTAAGATACTAAAGTAGATAGAATATGCTAAGATATTGAGTATATGGTATACTAGATAATAAAGTAGATGGGTATACTAAGATAATACAGTGAATGGGTACTAAAGATAATACAGTGAATGGGTATACTTTAAGATAATACAGTGTATAGGTATACTGAATACTAAAGTAGACCAGATACTAAGATAATAAAGTGAATGGGTATACTAGATGGAAACATTAGATAGATATACTAAGATAATAAAGTGAATGGGTATACTAAGATAATACAGTGAATGGGTATACTAAGATATTACAGTAGATGGTGCTGAATATTTTGGTGTAGGTATACTGAATGCTAAAGTGAATGGGTATGCTAAGATAATAAAGTAGATAGGGTATGCTAGATAAAACAGTGAATAGATATATCTAGATAATAAAATTGAATGGGTATATAAGATAATACAGTAGATAGATATACTAAGATAATACAGTAGTGGGTATATAAGATAATAAAGTGAATGAGTACATACTAAGATAATACAGTAGATGGTATGCTAAGATAATACAGTGAATGGGTATACTAAGATACTGATAGATGGAGGTATGCTAAGATAATGGTGAATGGGTATGCTAGATATTACAGTGAATGGGTATGCCTAGTAATACAGTAGATGAGTATGTAAGATAATGAGTGGATGGGTATGCTAAGATATTACAGTAGATGGGTAGTAAGATAATACAGTAGATGGGTATACTAAGATAATACAGTAGATGGGTATGCTAAGATACTAAAAAGTGAATGGAGTATACTTTAAGATAATACAGATAGGTATGCTAAGATAATACAGTCAGATAGGTATACTAAGATAATACCAGTAGATAGGTATACTAAGATAATACAGTATAGGTGTACTAAGATATTACAGTATATAGGTATGCTCATATACTTAGTAATAGGTATGCTCAAATACTTTATTAATGGGTATGTCTAGATAACTTCAGTGTATGTGTCTTTAAGATACTTTAGTAGGTATGTCAAATACTTTGGTAATAGGTGTGCTCAAATGCTTTAGTAATAGGTGTGCTCCAAATGCTTTGGTAATGGGTGTGCTCCAAATACTTTAGTAATGGTATCTTTCAAATGCTTTAGTAATAGGTGTGCTCAAAATGCTTTAATCAATAGGTATGCTCAAATGCTTTAGTAATGGGTATGCTCAAATACTTTATTAATAGGTGTGCTCCAAATGCTGGTAATGGGTGTATCAAATGCTTTAGTAATAGGGGTATGTAAATACTTTAGTAATAGGTAATATGATATTTAGTAATATGTATGCTAAGATACTTTAGTAATATGTGCTAGATACTTTAGTAATAGGTATGCTCAAATACTTTAGTAATAGATGCTCAAAATACTTTAGTAATATGTATGCTAAGTACTAAAGGTATATGGGTATGCTAAGATAATACAGTGAATGGGTAACTACTGAATAATACATTGAATGGGTATACTAAGATACTAGTAGATGAGTATAAGATAATACAGTAGATAGATGTATACTAAGATATTCTGAATGGGTCAATACTAAGATAATGCAGTGAATGGTATACTGAATATTACAGTATATAGGTATGCTAAGATATTACAGTATATAGGTATGCTCATATGCTTCAGTAATAGGTATGCTCAAATATGCTTTAGTAATGGGTATTCAGATGCTTTGGTAATGTATTTAATGCTAAGATAACTTTAGTGTATGTATGCTAAGATGCTTTAGTAATGGGTATGCCCTAAAGATATTTAGTAATGGGTGTGCTCAAATACAGTGTAAGGTGTCTCAAATACTTTAGTCAATAAGATATGCTCAAATACTGGTAAACCAGGTATGCTCAAATATTTAGTAATAGGTATAAAGTACTTTATTAATGGGTAATAACTAAGATATTTGTATTATGTATTAACAAGATACTTTAGTAATGGGTATGCTCAAATGCTTTAAAATGTGTGAGACATGCTCAAATCTTTTGGTAATAGGTATGCTCAAATAAGCTAGTAATGGTATGCTCGATAAGCACAGTAATAGGTATGCTCAAATATTTAAGTAATGGTGTGCTCAAATACTTTAGTAATAGGTATGCTCAAATACTTTAGTAATAGGTATCTCAAATACTTTAGTAATATGTATCACTAAGATAGCAGTAATATAATGCTAGATACTTTAGTAAATAAGTATGCTCAAATACTTTAGTAATAGGTAATATCTCAAAATGCTTTGACTAATATGTATGCTAAAGATACTAAGTATATAGAATCTTCAAAATGTAATATGTTATGCTAAGATCTTTAAGTAATGGGTGTGCTCAAATACTTAGTAATAAGTATATCAGTTACTTTAATGATGTCAGATATAACTATTAATGATTACTGTAGTAATAGGTATGCTCAGATGCTTAATAGTAGGTATGCTCAGATACTTAGTAATAAGTAATGCTTAGGGCCTACCAAACCAATACTGCAACGTATACACTTTCTTGGCAAAGATCAAACTATCTGAGTAATTAAATTGGTCATAAGAACGAACGCAGAAGAAAAAAAAAATGGTATGCTCGGATACTTAAATAAAGTGCTCTCAGATACTTTAGTGAATGAATTATTGATTAGTGCGGGTCATCATCGCGAATATGAACAGGTCATGGTGCTTCGATTTCCATTTAATATCTTTATCAGCGTATAACGAATAATCATCCTGCTCAGTTGTCTGTTAGTCTAGCCTGTGTTGATCCAATCAAAATGTCTTGTGCCTCTAACAAAGTTTTGTGTTAGGTAGTTTCAATTTCAACCACTATTCTTCATTTTGGATGGGGATGTAGATTTGTAAATGTTTTCAGTGTCTATACAAGTCATAGCATAGCATGAAATTAGCATAGTATAGCATATATCATAGCAAAGAGTGCATAGCTATACCAGAATATGAGTTATGCAAATTCAAAACAAATACTCTTTTGAATGTCACAAATGCCTGTTGGATAGAAAGGCACTAAATCCAGCTACAGTAAGGAGTTTGGAGTTGCCCGGTAGCACAAGTAGAACTGGATGCCTGAAGGATAGAGGAGGGTGTGGCAACCAGCGACTACAGGAACGTCAATATGCATACCCGTCGACATCTGTTGGGGAGACTACGCACCTATGGGTCCTCAAGTGCAATACATCGGTTCCGTAACCACTAATCAATAACGAAATTCCAAACAAGAAAATTGCAGATTAAAAATCAGAAAGAATCATGTAAAGAAAAATAAGAAAAACCAAATGAGACTTAATGAAAGTAGCAATCAGAAAAACACATCAAAACAATTGAGGACTAAACGAGAAAGTTACCAACAACACAAGAAAAGACAGAATCACCAACATCAGCAAAAGAAAAAAGTTGGCAAAAAACCGGCTTGAATTATAGATAAACAAAGAATGAAGTGGTTTGGCCACTTAATAAAAATGCATCCAAACTCCACAGTATACAGAGTCTTCTACAACAGAACATCGGAAAGAAGGCAAAGGAAGACACGGAAAGATGGTTAGATGTCGTAGCAGAATCATGTGAAAGAGCAAAGATAACAATCACACATGCCACCAGAACAGCGCAAGACAAAAACAGAAAAACCAAGACACTGGGCAACAACCTGGTAGCAGTGTGACGACAGAAAACCACGACACTGGGCACAACCTGGAGCAGTGTGACGACAGAAAACCACGACCTGGGCACAACCGGTAGCGGTGTGACGACGAAACCACGACACTGGGCACAACCTGGTAGCGGTGGACGACAGAAACCACGACACTGGGCACAACCGGTAGCGGGGGACGACGAAAAACCCCGACACTGGGCCAACCTGGTAGCGGGGTGACGACAGAAAACCACGAACGGGCAACAACCGTAGCGGGGTGACGACGAAACCCCGACACTGGGGGGCCCAAACCCGGTAGCGGGGTGACGACGAAAAACCCCGACACTGGGCACAACCCGGTAGCGGGGTGACGACAAAACCCCGACCTGGGCACAACCGGTAGCAGTGCGCGACGAAAACCACGACCTGGGCAACAACCTGGTAGCGGGGGACGACGAAAACCACCTGGGCCAACGCGGTGTGACGAAGAAGAAGAAACATAGAAATTGTTCTTGCAGTTGCGTGCTATCAACTTTCTTATACGGATCGGGAAAGCTGGGGAATGACAGAACAAGATATGTCCAAACTCTCCACCTTTCATACAGATTGTCTGAAAATCTTCTGTGTTCTGCCAAATACTATCTCTAACCAAGAACTGCCCCAGATGTCAACAAGAGAATATGAGCACCATCATCCGGGAAAACAACGCTGGAGATGGATCGGGCATGTGATTCGGGAAAATTTATATATAGACTATGACACTTGTGATAAATAATGACGAAATGTTGATCTCTGTTTGATGAGCTAGGAAAGTGTATTATAATAACGTATAAACATTACCTGGGCGTCTGTAGCTTAAATGCTAGGGAGCTCGATCAAAACCCAAACGTATCTGGTTCAAACTCCGTGGCGGACAAGTTTGGAAGCAAATTAGTTCCTTGGAATTTACAACGGTAAATATAGACCTCACTGTTGTGAAAGCAATGCAAACTACTAAACGTGTAAGTGGTTCTAGAAAATCGACCACTAGCTTACTGTGGTTGATAGCGACGTCATGTAAAGGATATGCCAGATTTTCTAAGCAGCACAATTTAACTGAATGTCTTTCAGAACTAAGATGCCCACCTGCCCAGCGTGTTCGTAATGCGTAGGACGACGGTGACAAGACCCTGTGAGTGCGGTTCAAGACCCTGTAGTGCGGGCTGGCAAGTTAGCCACAGGTTCTCCAGATTTACGGTGTTGGTTGCACCGAACCGAAGGGTTTCGATGTCCATGGCACCGAGCGAAGGGTTACGATGTCCATGGCACCGAGTCGAAGAGCTGAAAGCACAAGTGCTTCTGTGATCGAAAAAAACAAAAGAATTAAGTTGAGTTTGGTGAAGTCAAATTAACATTAGTGATATGTACTAAAAGCAACAGAAAGCAACAATACACTTACTACATGCCGTATAGTAATATAATAATAAGCCCACGACTTACAAGTGTCGTAGTGGTTACTACAATGGCATGTACTACAGATAGGTTCTTCAGAGGTTATTATCAATTTGCCAGGCGAATCTTCTTTTCTTCTTTGTCGACACCGTTACCAGGTTGTTGCCCAGTTTCGTGGTTTCTGTTTTTGACTTGCCCTCTTAGTGGTTGGGTGAATTGGGGGGGCTTTTGACAGGATTTAGAAATGCCATATATCCGTCTTTTTCGTGGTCTTTCTCCCGCCTTATTTGTGATGCTCTGTTGTAGAAGACGATGTATACAGTGAAGTTTGGTTGCCATCTATTATGTGGCTGAACTATTTCATTCTTTGTTTCTCAATGTAATTCAAGCAACGTTCTGTCACCTTTTCTCTAATGCTCATGTTGGTGACTTGTCTTTCTGATGTTGTTGGAACTTTTTGTAGGCATGAAACAGACTAACGAGCAGGGAAAAGTCATTTTCTGACCTATCTTTGGTGTTATCAGCCCATGCTTGTCTTTGCCTGTCTCTTCTTATATTAAGCTCACTGTTTCCTTTTAAAAAATGTATGAGAGATGGAATCATGACCAAACCAGCTTACAACGTTCCGCCACTGCAAGATTTATTTTCTGCTGACCTGCCAGCTTTGTTATTTTATTACTAACAAATTATTTGTTTTGTTTTTTCTTTGTAAAATATTCGCAACATTCTTCTATAACATTTCTATTCAAAACCCTGATTTCTTCTCTTCAGAATTGTATTATTGTCATGTCTCCATATCTATATAAAATAATAAAGTCGATCTTTATGGAAAAACAATGTTCTATGCTAAAGTCAGATTAAGACTTGACATAACAACTAACATGAATTCAACCACACCACACTCCAGAGTCAGCTGTTTGTACATCATCAGGAATAGATTCTCCACCATCTCTTCAGGTGCCAAGCACTGGATGAAGTCAACAAGATCATTCGTCCTCGACACAGATTCTCTTAGCCTGTTACGCCCTGATTGAGCAAAAAACTAACCATTCTTCTGTCACCTCTGATTGATTCAACTAATTCTAATGATTCATTCAGACAATAAATGAATAAATTATGGAAAAAAGCGATTACAAATGATTGCATGCCTGGGACGAAGATTACTTATTTCAATCATTGAGAGAAAAAAAAAGAAATGTTAAACAACGAGAAGTGTGTGTGTGTGTTATGAAAATAAGTTGGTTGTTTGATATGACCATCATATTGCACTTGGTGTGTAGCCATGTGTGCTCCGATCTCTTTCTTACACATGAAGATCTCCGCTGCTGTGCACGAACTCCGTGGCACCGGCGAGGTCCCTGATGTAATTTTAAAGATGGTGGAAATATTTTGTAGGAATTTATTTTTAATCTTTTCTAATGAATTTTACACGGGCAGCGATTTCAGCCTGCTCTTCTCGATTTTGAACTGTCAATGATTCCTTGACGATGCTCAATTGAACACGAGACCTACGTTTATCGTCTGTCTCCGATAGGACTAGAAACTCGATCTCACCTACATTAAAATCAGTGATCTATGGAAAATATCCAGGTAGCTTTACGACTGAGCGAACCTGGGCCATTGCACGAGACGAGCACCTAGCCTCTACGCTACAGAAGCCCCCCGAAAAAACAGTTCATGTGTTGGCAGGAAACATGGATAGAAAGACACATCAGATTGTCATAAAGGTTCAGCTCAACAAGTGACAGATGAACATGCTTGCCCTGGGGTTCTTTAAACTCCTTATTCTTCAGATAATGTTCAAGTAAAGTAAGCTAGTTTTCTACTGGACGATATAATCTAATCTTATCTAGCACAGGCATTAAACGACATTTGTCACTAAATGGTAACGTTGTTTTCCCTGAGCTGTGAAAGATGTGGGTTCGAATCAATCGCCGTTATGTTGACGAGAGTTTTTCCAAGACCTTTATGACTATTGCCGGAGCTACGGAGTTAGTAATTTGGGAAATTATTTCAGCAGGTGGGTGTAATTTATGCGGAGAAAACTGCAGCCATATGGGAGAAACTTGGTCTTTAGACTGTTTTAGTCATGACATTCTTCGCCATTTTGTTACAAGATTTTCTATATCTGCAATAAATGGAAATCGATTTGTTGTTTCTAAGAAAATAATCAACTTATCTGATTCCAATGATATTTTGTTGATATGTTGATAAATGATGAAGATTTATGATTGATATTGCTCATATTAAACTATATTCTTGTATAATGATCATAATAAACAATAATATGGGTTTTCTTCTCTCTCTCACTCTCACTCTAGAAATAATCTCGTTCGAGCTACCAACATCCGCAAGAATGACCCATGTCCAAGGTCAATGAGGATGAGGGCCGGGATAAATACGAGCCTATAAAGCGTTTGGCAATGGTTCAGATCCAGCCACCAAGAAATCCCAGCAAACCTTTAACATCTTTTGCATCAAGGATATTCTCGAACACACAGAAGAATAAAGAGAGCAGTCCACCAAAACATCACCATTTCAACTTTCATTTTCAGTTCGATGAGCATTCATCACCACAGCAACACAAAACAAATATACCACGTGACAGATACGTCAGGTGGAGCCATAACATTTCAGACGACTTGAACTGTAGTACAGGTCACAGGAAAAGCTCTGCTCTTGGTCGAGATCTTCAGGGAGATCTTTTGAATATGTGCAGATTGGATAAAATAAGAGACAACATCAGATCTGATCTTCTGTTGAGCCCCTCTCTTAAATCTAGTAACACAAATGTATGTCACAAACTCAATGTCACAGATTTCCAGTCTCCTTGTCGTAATCTCGCATTTGGAGAACTTCAGGTTAATCCGCAGACAACGCCCGTTAACATGTGCACCAAATAGTACGTCTGGGTTCCGACCTTGACATTTGTCCTTCAACTAACCTTTCCCTAGGCACAAATGGAATGGCAATTTA
>JADZMA010001311.1:0-21509 GCA_020796225.1 Arion vulgaris
GATCTCATCCTGGCTGGGTGTTTCAATGCCAATTTCTAACTCCTCTGTTGGTTCTGTATGTCTGCTACCTTGAGGTGGTCTGTTTAGCAATTCTTTAAAATGCTCTGTCCATCGTATTTCTTGTTCCTTTTCCGTTGTCAATAGTATTCCATTTCTTATCCTTTATAGAGTATTTGATCTTCTGTAATGTTTCCCTTATTAGCTTTGTAATTTTGTACACTGTTCCTGATCACACTTTTTGCTGCTTCTTCTGCCTGTACTGCCAGGTCTTCAACATACATTCTTTTGTCGCTCTCACAACGTTGATTTCTTTACTTGCGCTTTTGACTGTTCTTGGTATCTTGCTTTCAGTCTTTCGACTTTCTTCTAAATTTCTTTTTAATATTCTTCGGCTGTCTATTATTTTCCATGTTGTTGGTGTTATCCATTCTTTTCTTTTCTTTGTGCAGTACCCTAGACATGTTTCACTGCTCTTGCTATATATAGATGCTATGTTGTCCCATGTTTTATCTATGTTGTCAGTTTCATCCTTAGTTTCATTACTTTCTAGGGCTTGGAATCTGTTCTTTATCTGCATTATAAACTTATCCCTTACTTCCGTGTCTTTTAGTCTATCCACATCAAACCTCTTTTGGAAGTTTTTCTGTTGTCCTGTTTTCTTAGTTTAAGTTTGACATAAGCTGTGACTAGGTGGTGGTCACTACCAACATCTGCACCTCTCTTGACTACAACATCTAGCAGCAACGTCTCAGGGTCCATTGATTATTATATGGTCTATTTGGTTTTTATCTCTCTGCCATTAGAGAATACCATGTTAATTTGTGATATCTAAATGTTGAAATAGGGTTCCTCCTATAACAGATTGTTCATGCTGCAGAAGTTTACTAAACGTTCCCCATTTTCGTTCATCATACCACATCCATATTTTCCATAGCTCTATAACTATGCGTGTTGTCTTGTCCGACCTTCATGATTTAGATCTCCCATAACAATGATAACATCATGGGATGGTGACTTGTCTAATTCTGCTTGTAGGTTTCGTAGTACGAGTCTTTCTTTGTATCTTCGCTATCATTAGTTGGCGCATAGCATTGTAGGATTGTGATGTTTGTATGCTTCCCACTTGCTGATCTTAATCAAGCGGCTGTTGATAGTTTCCATTCTAACAGACACTTTTCCACGCCCTTTCTTAGGATTACTGCTCCTCCTTCATGGTGTAGGTCATCGTCTCGTCCAGAAAAAGGACTGTTTCACCTGTTGCAGTGGTACTTCTTCCATTTCCTGTCCATCTGCTCTCGTAACCCTAGGATATGAGATTATATCTTCTCATTTCTGCTGTTATTGTGATAGTTTTCCGGTTTCGTACATTGTTCTTACATTCCAGCATCAAATTCTGGTCTTGGTTTTGGCATTCAGGACTTCCGTCCTCATGAAAGTAGCTTCCTTTCGGCTTTCACCACTTCCAGTCATGTGAGTCAATGACTCTGGTAGCCCTTCATGCCCGTAGATAGGTTGTATGTTTATTGTTGTTTCCGTAACTAATTTTTTTAAGGATGGGATCGTTAGTCCCAAGCCCAACCCCCAACCTGGAGGACCAGGAGACCATGCTTGTCTGTCCCTCCTCAGTGACCTTTCCGGCAGGTAACCCTTCCGGGAACATAAGTTCCCGCCGTCATGCTCACTGTATCATTGGAGCACGCAAGCCCCCCCACCACTACAAGGTAATGGCCTCATGGGAGGATGGCAACAAGCCGAAGAGCTGAAAAGCTCAAGTGCTTCTGGATCGAAAAGGGAAAAAAAAATACCACATGTACGCCCGTGTGTTATCAGGACAAGGAGCAAAATAGTAACAGTTATGTTATGCGATCAACGTCATGGCACATTGTGCATTCCCATTCGTGCTCTGTCCTCCGCTGCAGCAGCCATCCCAAAGTTACAATAGTAACAGTGAGACCTACCGAATGTCGTAGAAGCGACTGAGGTAGTGGTCTCGAAGCTACCATAGGAAAAAGCGTCTCAGAAATCGGATGCTCTGGCCTACTTGTAGGTACATAACTGATACAATGTAAAATCGCTCTTAGTCTCAGATTACATACAAATCACAAAGAGTGGTTAACAAGTGGTCGATTTAGAGCGTTAGACAATGAAGAATACCACATGGTATATAGGGTCATACAGTGTTGGAACCATATTTTTCATTGACCATCGGCACACGATGGGTGATGTGGTCAACATAACGCCGGCCGCCTTTTCTTCCCAATGCTTTTCTGGTTCCAAATTAAGGCTGGGTCGACCTGACAGCAGTTACGGTCGGAAAAACTTCCAAGCACCACTGAGGATTTGAACCTAGACCACCAGTCTAAGAAGCAAGTTCACTAACAACTACGCTACTGTGACTCTCATCAGGATGCTAGTGCTCAAAGCCTGCATCCAGTTGGATCTGTCTCTATCCATCTCTTCCTTTCAACTTTAGTGTATTTATACTAAGCACCTGCACGTTTCCTTTGTATGTTTATACATGCAGATAAACAATTCCAATCGCGTTACAAACACCTTGTCAGTATCAGTTACTGCTAACATTATTTATTTCTAACGATAATAATTATCGTATCAGCTTCATCTAAACCAGACGTCCTCATAAACAAGTTCCAATCTTGGTGGGAGTGAAGAGAGTAAGGATTGGTGTCTATGACGAATCGGTTTAAAAAAATTGCATTGCGTTCTAGCGGTCATAAATTCGAATACGGACCGGATAGTTCGGTTCGTGAGCGCATGTTTTCTCAGAAATCCAGTAGGATTGTTTCTGGAGCTACGGAGATTATGCCCTGTGCAACACTCTCGGCAGGTGGCGTGTAATTTATGTCGGGAATTCTGGAGACAGACTGGGGAACATGGTGCAATGAAGTCAATCCTTTGTATTACAACTTCCTTTTGTTCCAAACTTGTTCTGTCTTGAGTTATTATTTTCATGACTTTCATATCTTCTTTCATTTAAATTAACCCTTACGTCCTTCCTAACCGATATACAGGCTCACATTCATTTTTAAGATGACACAAAGCCAGTACACTGGCTATTTCATTATACATTGCTGCCCGAAGTGGTTACCGGGGTCCAAATTTGAGATGTAAAGAATAGAACCACTGTTACCTGCCACGCATGTCGTAAGAGACGACTAAGGAGATTTGGCTGAAATTGGATGCATGTGTCCTAAACATGAAGAAGTCTATGCGTTTAGGGGATCTATACTGAGGGATGTACGGATCACGTGATGTGAGAAGAACGATTTCCGGAAGTTTTCACTTGAACTAGCCGAACTTAGCACAAAAAATGGCCTTAAGCCGAAATATTGACATTGCTACAACGGTTTTTTTACAGCATTTTCTCTGTCCATCTCCGCAGAAATTGCAGGCCACCTGCCGAGACTATGAACTTTGACTTATTATGCCAAGAAACTGTTTTCTGTATTTGTTATTGTTGATCAATTGTTACTAAATCTAATTCGTTATTTAAAATAATTTTCTCAGGTTTCCGTTTTACCCAAAATAATATTTCTTTTTTTGTAATCACGTTTGTCTGACTATTCTATATCATTTGGGCAATTATATCACTTTATTTATTTTTTAATCTGAAAAAACAAAGTAGCCCAAATGTCTCCATTCATTATGTCAATTTTTTACCATTTGATGAATTGGTATCGAAATAAATCTTTTGGGGGAATTGCAACATCTAAACAACAGAAAATGAATTGATGTATTTCTCGACGGGTCACTCTGGGAAAACTTTCATTTCTGTATTAGTTCAGTTGAAATGCCCAGATATGGGGATTACCGGGGAAAAAGGCGGGAGGTGACATGGGTAATGTTTTTTAAGAAGGGGAAACGGATAAGTCAAAAAAGTCATCGAAGAAAGTTAAAAACGATATTAACCTTTTCACTACGTAATTCTTTCCACACACGACTCATTTATATTCAATGTATAATCTTCTTCTTTTTCCCGCGTTCGTTCTTTACGCCCATTTTAATCCTCTTTTTGATATGTTTGATTTTTGCCAATAACGTAAACGTTGCACATTCGTTTAGGCCCAAACGCTGACTTCTCCCTTTGGAAAAACATCCGATTTAAACCAAACCTAATTAGTCGCCTCTTGCATTGGGGGTAACGGGGTTCTATTTTTCACCCCAAAATTTGGGCCCCCGTCCACTTGGACCAATGTATAAAAAATAACAATCTTGATGCCCGTTCAGACACGTGGTAGGATTTGGCTCGAATATGTAGGGAAAACCCCTTCTTTTATGGTGATCTGCTAAATAAACCTTTTTACAGTGTGTCAAAAAAACGATTCAAAGATTTACTCAAGAACCGATGAAACCCTTTTGGGAAGGTAAACTGGGAGAATGTTGCCAAAGATCACTGCGCACATTTTAGACACGGGTTTCCCCGGGCCCGGTAAAAAACAGCCGGGTGGAACAAAACTCAAAAAAAAAAGACAGTAAAACTTCTCACAAATCAATTCCCACCTGTCATGAACATTTTAAGCCCACATCCTTAGTCATCACCCCGCAAACAAACCCTCATTCCTTTTATGAAAATGTTTTTGGGCATCTCACCCTGATGACAGCATCATTTTTTAAATAAAAATTAATTTAAAATCAGCTGCCATTTAAAACCACCCCCCTTCCCTCCCGGGTTGGGGCGCAATGGCACTAGAACGTTCTTTCAAATCCCTTCTTCCTACAATTGGGGGTTGCTATTGGTAGGAGGTATCCTCAAAAAAAGCCTTTCTCCGTTTTTTATCTGTGGTAAATACCCCTATTGCTTTTTGCAAATGCGCGTATAATTAAAACCTTTTGCATTGTAACTTCAAACTCATTAAAAATTTTTCAATTTTTGTTTTGAAAGTCAACAATATATTAAAAACATCACACTAATTTCGATATGCCTTTAACTAAATGTCCGTCTCCTAAGGACGTCAATTCTTTACTATGTTCAAGCCCGAGTTTTTTTGGTGCATGGAAATGAATGTTTAAAAACCATAATTCGTCCTGAAGTTTTATTTTTCTCATCAATGTATTAAATGTCTGAAACATTATTTTTCTCTAACCATGCCAATGGATGCGTTAAATATATAGCACAAAAAGGAAACTTCTAGATGGTATGATTGTTTGAAGGAAAATATTTTGTAGCGTCGGAACATGTGTGGTTCACACAAGCTTTCAAGTTATTTCATCAAATAGTTACAAAGATCCCATTTTTATCTGTGGCATGACAAGTTGAACGGACTATATTGATACGATTTTGCTAACATGAATTTCTCTTCGTACTACAAATCCGTGGTTGTGCTTTATCCGTAGTGATTTCGATCACACCAACAGTCTCTCGCTCAAACTCCGACTTGCAATTTGGAAGAAATTTTTTCCCGTGGATTTTCAAAACGGTAAAAATAGATCTCACCATTCAGAAATCAATGGCAAACTACTGAACATATCTAAGTTGTGCTAGAAAATTACGACTCTTTTCTGTTATTGATATCTCTGAGTTACATTGTATCCCCCCATCTACTGAGTTACACTGTAGTATCCCCATCTACTGAGTTACACTGTAGTATCCCCATCTACTGAATTACACTGTAGTACCCCCCCATCTACTGAGTTACACTGTAGTATCCATCTACTGAGTTCCTGTAGTATCCCCATCTCTAGTTACTGTAATTCCCCATCTACTGAGGTTCCCACTGTAACTTGATTTTCAAATCTGATTGGTAAAAAAGGAAAACTTCAAAGCTGACTAATCTGTTTGAAATCCAACACTTTCCTAACTTTTGTATTGTTACTCTTTGGTATTTTGTAACTCAGTGATCATATTTGTTATTGTTAACATCACCAGACCTAATGTCCCAGATAGAAGGAATTCTGTGCCCCTAAATTGCAGTTCTCCCCCTCAATTGTTATGAGATTGAATATTACTAATATTTTGCTCTAGTAAGTTGTCATTACAATATATCTTGACAGACGCAATGCTAAACTAATTTATTAATTAGTCTATCGTATTCCCTCACTATTAAATAATTAGCAATCAAGTCCACACCTCTAACACCTTCTCCTTTAGCTAAACATGTGACATTCATGCATGAAATTATAACCAAATTTACAGTACTAGTAGTTAATACGGAAAATATATTTGTAGTGTGAATAGTTAATACTAAAAATATATTTGTATTTTGAATAGTTAATACTAAAAATTTTTTTGTGTGTGAATAGTTAATACAGAAAATATATTTTAGTTTGAATAGTTAATACGGAAAATATATTTGTAGTTTGAATAGTTAATACGGAAAATATATTGATTGATTGATTGATTGACTGTTTGATTGATAAGACCAGCATGATCGGTGAGTAGCTATGTGTGCTCCGATCTCTGTCTTACACAAGATGATCTCAGCGGCGGTGCACAAACTCCGTAGCACCGAGACGAAGACAATTTCTGAATGAAATTCAGAAGATATTGAAAATATTTTGATGATTTTATTTTTAAATTTTTTTCTAATGCTATGGCGAGGCACGTCTTTCCAACCTGTTCTTAGCGATTTGAACTGCCACAGGTTTTTTTACGTACACCTTGAACATAGATCTACGTTTTATCGTCTGTCTCCGATAGCTATGATATCGATAAAGCTGTACAGACGCAATATTCGCCCTCAGACAGTTGTAAAAAGGACTGTCGAATCCGACAAACAGTTACACGTTGCATTTGTAGATCAGGAAAAAGCGTTCGACCGCGTGGATAGACACAAGTTGTGGAAAATACTAACAACCTATGGGGTTAATGACCACCTAACCAGCCTTTGCAAGAGCCTTTATACTGACAGCCAATGTACGATTAGAACAAATACAGGATTATCGGAAAAGTTTCACGTAGGTCAGGGTAAGACAAGGTTGGTACTATCCCTTTCTATTCATCGTATTTTTACCCTCTGAAAATAGTTAACACCCGGGGAAACAACCTCGGAGACTTCTTAAATGAATTTCTTTGCAGACGATCAGGCAATCATATCAACAACAGAAGAACAGCTACAACAACATCAACAGGGCTCCAGTTAACATGTAACGAATACAACATAGAATAACATGAAAACAGAAGTAATGACATTCTCCCGAGAGGAAAGCATTCCAATATCTCCATGACAATCGCCCACTAAATCGTAAAGACCATACCTGGGAGCATTTTCAGCAAACGGAAGAATAACTATAGTCCCTTCAACTTGTCATTTCCCCAAAATAAAATGTGTATCTTTGTAACCATTTGATGAAATAACGAAAGCTTCATTTAACCACAATTCCCGACCTACAAAATATTTTCCATTCAAACAATCTTTCCATCTGAAGTTTCCTTCTTTTGTGCTATATATTTAACGCATCCATTGGCATGGTTAGATAAAACTAATGTTTACAGACATTTAATACATTGAGGAAAAATAGACATTCAGGACGAATTCATGGTTTTTAAAACAATTCTTGCATTTCCCTACCAAAAGACTCGGGCTTGAACATAGTAAAGAATTGACGTCCTTAATGGGGACGGACATTTAGTTAAAAGGGGTATATCGAAATTAGTGTGATGCTATTAGGTCATATTATTGACTTCTCAAAACATAAATTGGTATAACATTTCTAATGAGTTTGGGAAATTCAATGCAAAAGTATCATTAATCTATCGCATTTCCATAAAGGCACATATGGTCATCTGTCCTACAGTATACAAGAACCGGAGAAAGAGCTATTTTATTGTGTGATTCCCCCATAAGTTAACACACGCCACTGTAACGAAGTAGCAATCTGAAAAAATTTCTCCAGCAGCTCCGCCCTAACAAGGTGCTATAGAAGTTCTTAGAGCCCTCATGGACAGAGAAAAGAAGAAAAAAAGACATCCTACAAGACCTGAATATCAAGGGCATTTGCTCTAAATAACATCATCTCCCGGAAGATGAAATATTTTGTCAATTAAATGCCACAGTGGTCTGGAGAAAGGTAATGGAAGGCATGGTTCCCGGAAAACGGTCAGGGGGCGACCCAAAACGAAGATAGTAGCAGGACATCAAATAAACCTGAACATGACGCTGTAAGAGCAGGAGAAATTGCAAGAGATATAGAGCTTTTCAGGCGGGCTGTGATCAATGTGTGGTTCGCAAAAGGGGCTGCTATTACTGATCTCCGCATTGCCCGGACGTGAAAGGAGTGCATTATGACATGACGCTAACGTTGTTTAATGTAAGTTATTTAAAAAAAATAATACAACTAAGTCTACATTTCTTGTTTGCAATTATCAACTTTGGGCCCATGTATAAGCTGAGATGATACGCCTTTGCGTGAGACTTGTCATCAAATGTCATATGTGTGCGTTTACTGAAAAAAATAAAAAGCTTTTCAGACTAGCAAATAGCCCAACATCAAAGAAACGTTATATTACAAATCCAGGTTTCCTGTAACAATTCTTCCATCAGACATTTGCGTCAGTATAATTCTAAGGTTGGGTGCAAAATTTCGCTACTGTGGAACTGAAGGTTTTGCTACAATTCGCATTGGACTGTGGGCATGAGTTGTTGAACGGACTATAATAATTCAACACAGATGCAACAAAGCAAATCAAATGATAGGCAAAAGGCACCAATTTAAGATGCAAACACGTCACCGTGAACACAAAAAGAGCAATATTCAACACAATCTTTCTCCCACATTATGTTACCAGTGCCAAACCTGGACGCTGACAACAAACGATAGAAAAAAGCTAGTCACAACAGAGATGAAGTGTTTACGCAGAATGCTAGGTGTAACAAGAAGAGACCGGTTGAGAAATGAAGACATCAGGAAAAAAGTGGGTACAACATCAGTACTAGACTTCATCAAGAAACAACAAATTAAATGGTTCGCCACGTAAGCAGATTACCATCAGACAGTGCACCTCAAAGAGCAATGCTGCTCCCGATACAATGGTACAAAGCATAAGGCCGGCCACCAAAGATGGAACTCAGAGATAACAGAGGCGACGAAAGGACTATTACAAAGCGCATACTAGGTCACTGTGGTTGATGGTACGTCCTTTGGGATATGCCACGATTTTCATTTTTTTCATACTAGGGTCCGTTTTAGAAATCTCTTCTGACCTGACGCTGTGAGGCAACAGGATTCGAGAAGAGAAGAAAGAAAGAATCGATCTCATCTACACTAAGTTCAGGGAACACTAGAAAAATATCCTGATGGCGTCACGAGAAGCAGACCAGGTACTTTTGGAACGAAAGGCGACAACCTACCCTCTACGCTACGTTTGAATAATTAATAATAAAAATATATATATAGTGTGATTATTCAATAATAAAAATATATTTATAGTGCGATTATTTAATAATAAAAATGCATATGTAGTTTGAATACTTAATAAAAAAATATATATATTAGTATTTTTAATAGTTAATCATGAAATATATTAGTATTTTTAATAGTTAATCATGAAATATATTAGTATTTTTAATAGTTAATGTTGAAAATATATTCATCGTTTAAATAGTTAGTAATGAAAATTTATTTTTAGTGCGATTTTGAAAATATATTTGCAGTGCGATTAGTAAAAATTAAAATATATTTGCAGTATTAATAGACAGTAAATAAAACTTAGTTACGTGTTAACTCATCAATAAATTAAAGACTTGACACCAGAAGCGAATAAATATGTTATAAAAATTCACAATGCCAGCTATTAAATCTGTTATAAAAATTCACAATTGCCAGCTATTAAATCTGTTTTAACAAAATATAAATTGTGATCTTGATTTATATGAAGAACATTTTTAGATTTAAAATAATGCGTGAATAAAAAGATTTACAGCTCTTTATTGTCTTGTTCTTTGTTTGTTTATGACTTCATGAAAACAGGAAAGAAAGAAGAGCTTATATGGAGAGACAAATTAGACAACTGACAAATAAGTTACAGTAAGTAACATGACATTGCTGAAAACCATCACGGAAGTGAAAGTGGAAGACATGAGAGGAAGGAAGACAGAGATATAAGGTGGGAGGGGCATAGTCCTGCAAGAATGCTAGACTATCATGGAAGGTGATAGAAAACGATGATAGAACAGGAAAGGGAGAACAACTGTTGAGTTCTATACTCTACGACAAGCAGAAGGAATCATTGACTAAGATATTGTGTCATCCTGTCTGAAGATACATTTCTTTCTTTTTTTGACAACAGTTTAAATTAACCAAAGATAAATCCTTTGCTAAATTGATTTACGAATCTCTGTTCTGTTGAGGACATACCACTCATGGAATCAGTTCCTGTGGACATACACTCATGGAATCTCTGTTCATTTGAGAAATATCACTCATGGAATCTCTGTTCTGTGAGGACATATCACTCACAGAATCTCTGTTCCATTGAGGACATATCACTCACAGAATCTCTGTTCCATTGAGGACATACCACTCATGGAATCTCTGTTCCATTTGAGGAAATATCACTGACGAAATCTCAGTTCTGTGAGGACATATCACTCACGGAATCGCTTTTCTATTGATGACATGTAACTGACTGAATCTCTGTTCTATTGATGACATGTAACTGACTGAATCTCTGTTCTATTGATGACATGTAACAGCTGAATCTCTGTTCTATTGATGACATGTAACTGACGGAATCTCTGTTCTATTGATGACATGTAACTGACTGAATCTCTGTTCTATTGATGACATGTAACTGACGGAATTTCTGTTCTATTGATGACTATGAACTGACTGAATCTCTGTTCTATTGGGTACATCGCTCGTCGGTTGCTCCAAAACTACTCGGTTCACTTCCCACGTCAAGTTACCAGACAAAATTACTCAGTTCCTTCCACGTCAAGTTACCAGACAAAATTACTCAGTTCACTTCCCACGTCAAGTTACCAGACAAAATTACTCAGTTCACTTCCCACGTCAAGTTACCAGACAAAATTACTCAGTTCACTTCCCACGTCAAGTTACCAGACAAAACTACTAAGTTCACTTCCACGTCAAGTTACCAGACAAAATTACTCAGTTCACTTCCCACGTCAAGTTACCAGACAAAATTACTCAGTTCACTTCCCACGTCAAGTGACCAGACAAAATTACTAAGTTCACTTCCCACGTCAAGCTACCAGACAAAATTACTCCAGTTCACTTCCCGTCAGTGACCAGACAAAATTACTCAGTTCACTTCCACGTCAAGCTACCAGACAAAACTACTCCAGTTCACTTCCTACGTCAAGTGACCAGACAAAATTACTCAGTTCACTTCCCACGTCAAGCTACCAGACAAAACTACTCGGTTCACTTCCTACGTCAAGCTACCAGGCAAAATTACTCAGTTCACTTCCACGTCAAGTGACAGACTAATGTTCAATGATCTCTGATCTCAATGTATATGAAGTCGAATGTCTAGTCATGTCGGAAAGGTATCAAAATGTAATGTTCAATTTGAGCGTATAAAAGGAACTGTTGACAGTTCACAAAACAAAATGTAATGCTCAACTTGAGCGTATAAAAGAACTGTTGACAGTTCAGAAAATAATAAGAATACAATGAAATGCCCCTTCAAAATTCAGTAAATGTTAAAAATCAAATCCTACATTTTTTATCTTTATCAAAATTACATCTGTAAACTTCACCGGTACTATGAAATGTGTACACTACCGCTGAGATTTTCTCTTGTGCAAGAAAGAGATCAGAGCACACATGGTAATTCACAGAAGTACAATGATAATGGTCATATTAATCTATCAATTCTTCTTCTTCTTCTTCTTTGCGTTCGTTCTTTACGACCAATTTAATCACTCTTGTGATATGTTTGATCTTTGCCAAGAACATGTATACGTTGCACATTGGTTTGGTAGGCCCTAAACGCATAGACTTCTACACGTTTAGGACATGTGCATCCGATTTCAGCCAAACCTCCTTAATCGCCTCTACGACATGCGTGGCAGGTAACAGTGGTTATATTCTTTACACCCAAATTTGGGCCCCGGTAACCACTCGGGCGATCAATGAATTAATCAATCACTCATTATGAGTTTGTGACTTGAGCCATTTGAGTGCAAATAAATTGTGCAATATTTACATCTTGTGGTCCAGTAGAAACGATTTAAACTTGCATTTTGTTCCATTCTACTCTTTCTATGACTTTAATGTTTCAATATTGACCAACAGAAGAAAGGAGAAGTGAATCATAAATTTATTGAAGTTTATAATGTTGTTATATCATGACAAACAGAAGAAGAATGAACAGGAAGTGAATCCTACATTTGATTGATGTGTATAATGTTGGTATCTGATGACCAACAGAAGAATGGAGAAGTGAATCATAAAATTTTTTGAAGTTTATAATGTTGTTATATCATGACAAACAGAAAGAATGACAGGAAGTGAATCCTACATTTGATTGATTTTATAATGTTGGTATCTGATGACTAACAGAAGAATGGAGTGAATCATTGAAGTTTATAATGTTGTTATATCATGACCAACAGAAGAAGAATGGAGAGGAAGTGAATCTAATTTAATTGAAGATACTAGTTCTGTGATCATATAACTAAACAGAGGAATGGTAAAAGATGGTAAAATAACGAAAGACAAGACTATAATAATGTTCTACTGACTTCTTTGTTAACGCAGAAGGATACAAAGTGAGCTGTTTCTTGAATTAACCATAACCAATTTTAATAAAAAGCTCTCCTCGCAAACAATATTTACTTCATAATCAACTTCTCCTTGTTAGTACCTTTTTATGATGTCTTCTCCTAACTAATCACATCAATATTTCAAAAAGTAGACCTGTTATTTTAATCAAGTATAAAACTCAATAATACAAAACAAGGCACCCGTGTGTTGCCGGGGTTTAAAAGGCAAGCAAGGAATAGTAATACTACGACCTACTAGGTATGCCGTAAGAGGCTACTGGGGTAGGGGCCTAGGGAAGCTACTCTAGTAAATAAAAAGCAGTGCAGAAATCGGATGTGCTGGCCTACTTGAAGGCGCATAACTGGCACAACGTACAATCGCTCTTAGGCTGAGATCACATACAAATCACAAGAGTTGATAAGTGATCGTATGAATCGTTCGATGAAGAAGAAGAAAATATAAAAAGTTTTCAAAAAGTGTTATACATAAATACATTACCTTCAAGTGTACATGAAGGATGTCAGTTTTAAAGTGTTACATAAATACATTACCTTCAAGTGTACATGAAGGATGTCAGTTTTTTCAAAAGTCTCAGCTAAAATGAAGACTTTAAAAAATGTTGCAGATCATAAATGGTGGATTTTCCCCATAATTCCATAGAACAAACTTAATTACAAACTAAAAGTATAAAGTGAACGTCTATCAATCAATAACGTATAATATACACGTATAAAATACACGTATAAAATACACGTATAATTAAATATATAAGATATCAATCAATCGCAATTAAGCCACATTGAAATCGGCAAAAAATGATTTACTTAAATTACAAACAGAAACGAGAGACAAGAATGTGCAGTATATACTAGTACAACTAACGAGATTGACGGGCGGCAACACAGCTTTCAAATAAGTATGGATGAGTAAATAACTTTTGGCTCATGCAGTAGCATTTACGGTAGAGATAACATGTGAGACGAGTGGTTACAATGATGCGAACTACGCTTAGCGCAAACTGGTAACTATGATTGGCTGTTCTTGCTGGTATTAAATTTCCGGTGTACCAGAATTTTACAATACATTAAGTTCATCGATTGTTCCATTCAGCAACGTCAACGTTTCAACATTTGTAGTTTTACATTTAGCTTCAGCTGTTCTTGATTCATTCGTCATTTTAACAGTTTTTTAATTACCAATTTTATCGATTAGTTGATTTATTTATTGATTAATATGATAAGCATCATTGTACTTCGGTGAATAACACTGTGTTATCTCACTCTGCCCATCAGAAAACCAGTTCTCTTTATACAACGGGTAACTCCAAACTTAATAAATCGTTGGATCGATTCAACATATATTCTTCATCCAGCAGGCAGTTGTGAAGAGACCAAAGATCACCCCATTTTCCATCTTCAACTCCTCGACAATCAATGCTGTTGATGCACGCTTGCCCGCTCTCTCATTGTCACGAAAACAGACATGTCCAGGACAATACATTTACATCATTGCTCTACAACCATCAATCTCCCCTACCTTTGTTTTTCTTCCTCTACATCTACCACCAGATTTCTGTGGCCAAGTGGTCAAGCAATTTACTTTGCGTTCTGACGGTCTTGAGTTCGAAGCGGAATCAGATGTGTCGACTTGGAAGTATTTACACTATGAAACTTTTCTTCGTCTACTTCTGTGATAAGTTGTGTATGCTCATGGGTCTAAACAGCGTGATAAGTTGCCTCCATAAATCTAGTCCTAGCGTGTGCTCTACAATTTCTCCTTCAAATTAACCTCTGGGGGCAAGGTCTCAAGACGAAGAACTGATTTCAATGCACCGAGTTTCCCCAAACAGGACACTCTACAGAAATTACACGACACCAGCTTTGACCTCTAGGGATGATTTTTCGCAGAGTGTCAAGTTTCTAATTGTGTACAAAATTGTATATCTATTTCTGTTTGTTCTCTTTCAACAATTTCCTCTTCATTGACATCATTTTTTAGCAGTTGTTTAATCATTTGGTTTTTTTTTCTTCGAACGCTCCATATCAACAAATGTTAACCACTCTTTGTGATTTGTATGGCATTTGAGCGTAAGAGCGATTGTACGTTGTGCCAGCTATGCACCTACAAGTAGACCAGCACATCCGATTTCTGCGATGCTTTTTATTTACTATAGTAACTTCCCTAAGTTCTACCTCAGTCGCCTTTTGGGCATGCCTTGTAGGTCGCAGTGAAACTATATATTTCTTCCTTCGGGCCCGAGACCAAATGTTTATTTATTTGTAAGTATTTATTATTTAATATTTGTTTTTGGAATACACGATATAGAAAATGGGAACAGTTTTGAAAATCTCGGTTCACTACTAAAAAAAAGAGATGGAAATGGGATGAAGTAAATTAAAAGAAAAACAAACATGGCCTTACAAAACATATGTAAGAACTAAAAACAATACGGAATGGAACTGATATGAAAACAAATATCAGACTAGTAAGAGCATACATATTCCTGAGACTAGTAGAGCATGCATATTCCCTGAGACTAGTAAGAGCATACATTTTCCCCTGAGACTAGTGAGCCATACATATTCCCTGAGACTAGAAAGAGCATACATTTTCCCCTGAGACTAGTAAGAGCATACATATTCCTGAGACTAGTAAGAGCATCACATATTCCCTGAGACTAGAAAGGCATGCATATTCCCTGGGGACTAGTAAGAGCATACATTTTCCCCTGAGACTAGTAAGACATACATATTCCTGAGACTAGTAAGAGCATACATATTCCTGAGACTAGTAAGAGTGTACATATTCCTGAGACTAGTAAGAGCATACATATTCCTGTGGCAATTTTGGATATGAATAATAGGCATTTATCAAGGCAATAGAAAAACATATATGAGCTTTTGAATATAAGCGTTACAGAATAGTCATCCGTATATTATTGACAGGAAGAAAACAAAAAAGATCTATCCAGAAGGAACTCAAAGTCAAAGAAATCTGGCTAACGTTACAAATAGGAATGAGAAAATTAAAGTTTCAGTTTCAGTTTCAGTTTGGAATATCTTCATTGCACTCCGGACATGTCCATAGGTGCTCCGATCTCCTTCGCAATATCTCCATCAGCGTCTAGCGACTGCCATACCAGTTCTATTTTGATTGATGAGCCTACGATATACCTGTTGTACGTTCTTTTCTTGCCACACCAATCTTCAAACCCAGTTCTCGCATTCTAGTAGTTGACGTGGATTGGTTTAGATGAAGGTCTTCTCTGCGGCCACGCTCTGAGGGCGTTCACGATGTCAGCTCTGTCCATTGGCTGGCGTCTGATATAGCGCAGAGCCAGCCAGCCTGTCTACTCTCTCATTGCCAACGACACCCATGTGCCCCGGAACAAAGACAAGTGTAAATCTGCAAATTGTTGACGCCTGCAGTGATTCAGTCCATTGCCTGCGCACCGACCGGCCTCCACCTTTCGGATCATACTCAATGAGTCACTCAAAATTAAAGTATTTTGGACATATAAAGAGACACAAGGGTTATAGAAGCCATCTTCAAAGGAGGCATCCCTGCAAAAGGAGAAGAGAAGACCACAGAAAAGATGAATTCAAGATGTGACTGATGATTTGAGCATGTCAGCTGCAGAGACGGGACATATGTATAATTGGAGAAATTCAGAGGGACTGTTGGAGTGCAAGGTTCTGCTTATAATACCGATCAGATGATGATGATGATGTCAGCGAAATACGTCCAGTTTTTGTAAGCCTTATCGCAAAAACTACTATGTTCTCTTCTATCTAGCATCTTGTTCAGTGTTCAAATTTCTTCATCATAGAAAAACAAACAACATACATTGAAGGTGACTATGACTTCTGTTATATTCATTATTTGTTTAGATGTTAGTATTTGTCTCATGTAATGGAACGAATTCAGAAGAAGTGATGGAATCAGAGACATGTCTGGTCAACCACTAGTGACAACTGTTATAGAAAGAGAAGATGGAGATATGTTGGGCACACCTTGAGGAGAAATGATCAAGAATATCAAAGCAGGCATTGAAGTGGGATGAAAGGGTTCAAGAAAGAGAGGTCGACATAGAGGGCCGGAAACGAACTTTGCTGAGAGAGGCAGGAAATATCGGTCTCAGTTCCATGGAGGAGATTGAGCGAGTTGATAGAGCGGTATGGAGAAATTACTTGCAGGCCTATGTAACGTATAACGGTACGAGAGGAATTATTATTATTAATATTTGTCTCATGTTCACAATATATGTGACATCTCTATTCGTTCTTTGATCTTTGTTGACCATCTTTCATCTTCTCCTAAGGGTGGCTATGGAGAAGAGGTAAGGTGCTCGCATATCACTCCAAAGGTACTGCGTTAGTTTCCTCGTGCCCCATGTATTGCCGGGGCTCGAAGGGGAGCAAAGAATAGTACCACTGGGACGTGCAAGGCATGTCGTAAAGGCGTCATAGTAAGGAACCTAGGAAACCACCTTAGTAAATAAAACCATCGCAGAAATCGGATGTGCTGACCTAATTGTTGACGCATTTCTGGCACAACGTACACTCGTTCTTAGGCTCAGATCACATACAAATCACCCAAAAAATGGTTTAACAAGTGGTCGATATGGGGCGTTCGAAGAAGAATAAGTTCCCTCGTGGGACGATAGAAATATTTTTCTCAGAGATTCTGGACCTCAATGTAGTGAAGATCGAGTACCTAGTCCATCGAAACGGACGATAAACAGAATTGCCGTGTTAAAGTTGAGCGCAAAAGAATTCTTGGCAGTTAAAAATAGATAAGAGTAACCTGCAAAGTCGCTGCCCGGGTCAAAATTCATTAAAGAATGTTTTAATAAAAATTCCTACAAGATTTCTACTATTTTCAAAATTTACATCAGGGATACTCGCCGGTGCTACGAAGTGGATGCACGCATGGTTACTCCCCGCATGGCAGTGATGATGGTCATATCAATAAATCAAATAATCAACCAATGTCCAAGATAATGGGCAATGTTATATCTTTTCTATGTTTTCTTTATTTAATATTTATTGAATGTTCAAGATAATAGACAATATTTTACTTGTTCTATGTTTTTTCTATTTAATATTTATTGAATGTTCAAGATAATAGACAATATTTTACTTGTTCTATGTTTTCTTTATTTAATCTTGTATCCCTGATCTCAGTGTAGGTGAGATCGAGATCATAGTCATAACGGAGACGGCCGATAAAACGTAGGCCCCGTGTTCAATTTGAGAACGTAAACGAACCCTTGGCAGTTCAAAATCAAGCAGAGCAGGCTGGAAAGCCGCTGATGTGAGTAAATTAATTAGAATCGTTTACAATTAAATCCTACCAAATATTTTCCTTCTTCTAAATTACACCAGGTACTCTGCCAGTGGTACGAGTTCAGTGCCTTGCAGCTGAGATCATCCTGTGTAAGAAAGAGATCAGGATCACATGGTTAATTACGAAGTGCAATGATGATGGGCCCTATCAATCAATTAACAATGAAACTTGTAGTTATTTATATTTAAGATATCAGATAACATTATACTTGTTCAATATTTTCTCGACTCATTTTATATTTAATTTGAATAAGTCAAACAGCTCTCTGCCAGTGCAGAGCCAACTATAAACTACTGGGCCTTCGGGCTCAGGTAAGAATTGTGGGAAATCAGACCCAACTACACCACGTGACCTCGCATTCCAGTTTTGGTGTATATAGACGAATTCATTTTAAAGTCAACACAAAATGCTAACTCGAAGTCATATTATGCAACAAGTTGAGTTTAACAATAAGGAATATCAATATTATAAATATTTTTCACCAATAAATAACCATAGACTCAATGAACTGAGTAAAATTGCAAAAAGCGTGCAGTGTTCTATCAAACATCTGTAATTTCTAGATCCCTTTTCTTATCTAGGTTAGGGAATACTAGTTGTCTGGCCTGTGCAGAGCCTCCTGTGCCCAGTGTCAACAGGTGGAACAGACACCGGAGCATGTCCTGCAAGACTGTCCTCTCTGTGTAAGCTGAGAAGCAACATGTGTTCACACTCAGTTGACCTAAAAAAACTAAGCTTTCCAAAAACCTGACAGACCTGAAGCTGACTGCCCAATTCGTGGTCCACCGTAAACTAAGCGCGTGACAAGAGACCATTGAAGAAGAAAGTATACACCACTAGTCTTATTCATTGTCTTAGTTGTACTTTTTAAACATTCACGTCAAATCTATTTTAACCACATTTATTATGTACTTCTTTCATCAATTCTTGAAGCTAATATTCACTTTTACTAAACATTACTGAGCCATCATCATATCTGAGACTGTTTATAATATCTTCATTGATGTATGTATATAATCTTTATATCCCTTCAGTATGTTTTGAAAATGTATTCAGTGTGTAATTAAAAATATGAAGGAAATTTTGTATATGATGATAACAGGTTTCGTCTCGTCTTTTTTTATCCATATCCCGTAAAGTTGCGTGAGGGTTTCTTTTTTTTTACCCTTCCAGGTGTGTTGTATCTGTAGTTGTTAGTGTTTGATGTCGCAGGGTTTTGTCCGTGTGTTCCCGGGGGCCCCCAAGGTAAGCAAAGAATAGTACCACTCGACCTATAATGCACGTCGAAAGAGGTGACTGATGTAGAACCTGGGGAAGCTACGGAAATAAAAGCATTGCGAAATCGGATGTGCTGGCCCCCGTGGCGCAACTGACTTCAACTACAATCGCTCTTAGGTTCAGATCATAAAACTCACAGGTGGTTAACAAATGGTCGATATGGAGCGTTCAGAGAAGAAGAAGAAGACAATGTCGCAGGATATCTGTGATATTATCTATCCCATCGAGTTCTTTTTCTTCCTCGAGTTCTACGTCCGTGTTGCAAATTGTTTTAGCGCAAGATGGTAGTGATCTGGTTTCATTCTCATTAGGTGACCGATCATTATATTTGTAGTGTTCTAATATCTTGGATATCTGGTGTGATTCAACGAATTTTTAATATTCTCATTTCTCAATCTATCCGTCTTGTAACATTGACAGCTTTTTAAATAATTCATTTACACCTGTGATCTTTCTCTCTTGGGGTTTAGTTAGGACATGTTTGGACATTTATAACAGATAGTTGGTAGAAATATGCAATTTATTAGTTGTCGCTTGACTGCCATGTCTAGGTTTGGGTGTTTGAGCAGTGGGGACAGTTGGTATGTCGCTGCATTGACCTTTGGTATGTAGTCTCGATTTCTCTGTCCATTTTACCATCTGTGAAAATACTTCATAGATATCAAATTCTGGGACCTGTGTTATTTTGCATCGTTCATTGTGTGTTCCTCCCATGGGGGCCATTACCTTGTAGTAGTGGGGAGGCTTGGTGCCCCAATGATACAGTGAGCTATGACGGCGGGAACTTATGTTCCCGGAAGGGTTCCCCAAGCCGGAAAGGTCACTGAGGAGAGACAGACGAAGCATGGTCTCCTGGTCCTCCAGGTTGGGGTTTGGGTTTGGGGACTAACGATCCCATCCTTTAAAAAATTAAAGTTACGGAAACAACAACAAACATACAACCTATCTACGGCATGAAGGGCTACCAGGTCATTGACTCACATGACTGGAAGTGGTGAAAGCCGAAAGGAAGCTACTTTCATGAGGACGGAAGTCCTGAATGCCAAAACCAAGACCAGAATTGGATGCTGGAATGTAAGAACAATGTAAAACCCAGAGAAAACTATCACAAAAAACCCAGAAATGAAAGATATAATCTACATATCCTAGGGTTGGAGAGCAAAAATGGACAGGAAATGGAAGAAGTACCCTTTCAACAGGTAAACAGTCCTTTTTCTGGACGAGACGATGACCTACACCATGAAGGAGTAGCAGTAATCCTAAGAAAGGGCGTGGAAAAGTGTCTGTTAGAATGGAAACCTATCAGCAGCCGCTTGATTAGAATCAGACTAAAGAAGCATACAAACCCTACAATCCACATGCTATGCGCCAACTAATGATAGCGAAGATACAAAGAAAGACTCGTACTACGAAAACCTACAAACGAATTAGAAAGTCACCATCCCGATGTTATCATTGTTATGGGAGATCTAAATGCGAAGGTCGGACAAGACAACACCCTAGTTATAGAACTATGGGAAAATATGGATGTGGTATGATGAACGAAAATGGGGGAACGTTTAGTAAACTTCTGCAGCATGAACAATCTCGTTATAGGAGGGAACCCCATTTCCATTTAGATATCCACAAATTAACATGGTATTCCCTATGGCAGAGATAAAAACCAAATAGACCATATAATGATCAATGGACCTGGAGACGCTGCCTGCTAGATGTTGTAGTCAAGAAAATGCAGATGTTGGTAGTGACCACCACCTAGTCACAGCTTATGTCAAACTTAAACTAAGAAAAACAGGACAACAGAAAAACTTCCAAGAGGTTCGTGTGGATAGACTAAAAGACACGGAAGTAAGGGGTAAGTTTATAATGCAGATAAAGAACAGATTCCAAGCCTAGAAAGTAATGAAACTACGGATGAAACTGACAACATAGATAGAAAATGGGACAACATGCATCTATATATGAAGAGCAGTGAAACATGTCCCAAGTTATGCACAAGAAAAAAAAAGAATGATAACACCAACAACATGGAAAAATAATAGACAGCGAAGAATATTAAAAAGAAATTGTTAGACGCAAAGTCCGAAAGACTGAAAGCAAGATACCGGACAGTACAAAAGCGCAAGTAAAGAAATCAAACGGGGTGGAGGCCGACAAAGAATGTATGTTGAAAACTTACAGGGGGAACAGCA
>JADZMA010001312.1:0-21481 GCA_020796225.1 Arion vulgaris
ATTAGGCTAAAAAAGGTGCAGTAGGCTAAAAGCTTATGTCTGGGCAAGGCTTATGTCTGGCAAAGTTCATTAAAACATTAAAATAAAATGTTTAAAACTAATCATTGTTTTCAAAAATACACTAGGGACACTTGCCGGTGCTACGGTGTTCGTGGACTGCTCACTGAGATCTTCTAAGAAATAAATTGGAGCAAGCGATGTTGTTCCTGGAAGTACAATGATGATGTTCTTATCAATCAATTAATCCCCAGAAGGAACACAAATTAAAAACCTGTATAATGTTACAAATAGAAATGAATAAAATTAGTATTTTGGACATCTAAACGACAGACTGCAGAAGACAATTATGAAGAAAGCTATCAAAAATAGAAAGAGATGACAAAGGAGAAGATAATTTCAAGATTTGATAGATTTTCTGAGTATGACGGCAGTGGAGGAGAAACATCTGGCGTATGAGAAACAATTTAACAATTGCAAATGATTGTTGTAGAAGGATGGGATGGGGTAGAGGGAGGTTCTGCTCAAAACAATATATTGAATGATGATGTACATTAGAATGATGCAGTTATCGAGCTCACTAGCCGTTTCTTGTATTTCTCTAAATACATCAGATAAATAGAATATATAACCAGGTGACCCTCTTCACATCGAAAGTTGTGTCCGTGTGTTGCCAGGCATCGTAAGAACAAGAATAGTAGCACTGCGATCTACAAGGCATGTCGCAAGTCTTCCCTAAAGGTGACTGATGTAGGTTTGGAAGCTACCTTGTATAAAAAGCGTCGCGAAATCGGTGGTGCTGATCTACTTGTAGGCGCATAATTGGCAAACGTGCATCGCTTTCAGCGCAGATAACATACAAATCACAAATAATGGTTAACAAGTGGTCGATATGCAGCATTTGAAAAAGACATCGAAAGTTAGCTTCAGTGGATCTCACCTTCCTGTCTCTTGCCTTGATGTTGTGTTGCACAAGAGAGTGAAAAACGAAGATGGCGCTGAAAGGACACACTTCAGAAAACCGATGGAATATAACAAATAAAACCACCTTTTCCTGGGACCCAGAAAGCAAAGAGAGAAAAAATCTAGAAATACATAAGGAAATATATTTGGAGTCTGAGATTCACGATATTCGGAATAACTGGAAGCAACAGCAAGAATCAGCTACAGATAAGAAGACTTTGTATCATTTGGTTGAGTCTCTTGCCCCAGACAGAGTTATAAAAGGGCTTCAAAGAAAGAACGAGAGATTCTAAGGAAGTATAACCAGGCTGCTTTTGTTAGTTTACAAATAGATGTAAAATACTTGCACAAAATGCAAAGACGTTACAGCTGAAGATATATTCTGTATATTCCACTTATTTAAGGGAAGATGGCAAAGTATAGAGTTTTTTCCCATGATGTCAATATGAAAAAAAAATGTTTAATTTTGTTTAGCTTATTCATATTATTTTTAATATGTTGTCTAGCTTAAAAATCAATTGTTTTTTTTTTCTGGCAATCCTGTCTGGAACACGAATTAAGGTGCAATTTCTGCTCTCTCTCTCTCCTCTCCCTCCTCTCATCTCTCTCTCTCTCTCTCTCTCTCTCTCTGATGGAGCAACACAAAATAGATTAAACTTCACTTCAAATCAGGACAACTGAGTTCATTGACCCATACATGTTAAAAACAATACAGAAAGAATAAGAAGTAGTTCCTTTAAACAAAAATGTTCATTATTCCTACAACGTCTACAGCTAATGAGTAACTATTCACATCCTATTTTTAAGTCTGTAAAAAATAATGAACATAAGATGGGACGAATTCAGGAGAATTGATGAAACAGAAATATAAGTTTTAAACTAAATTGCAATTTTCATTTCAAATATTGTATCAATCCTAACATATGAAAAACAGATAAAGATATAAAGTAAGTTGATCATTTGAAAAAGATGTCTGAAAATAATGAACATAAAATGGACAGATTCAGGAAGTGACATAATCAGAGAAATGCTGTCAACCACTAGTAACAACTTTATAAGAGGAAAGATGGAAGTACGTTGGGATATTTCAGAAAAAACTATCAAAGAATACCAAAGAAGGCATTAAGTAGGAGACAAAGTGTTCAGGATAGAAAGGTCGCGCTAGGGAAACCCTGAAAGGAACGTTGCTGAAAGAGACAAAAATATTGGAAGTAATTCCATGGAAGAGATTCAGTGAGTTGCCCAGTATACAGCGGTTTACAGATATTACTTGCAGGCCATATGTAACGTATAACGGTAGGAAAGGAATATATATTTATATCCTTTCAAAATTCGCTATAATTGTTGAACATGAAAAGTACATTTAATTTGTCTTCCATGATCATGACTCTTATGCGGTTATATTAGAACTCTGCCTTCTAATCCTTTATGAAAAACGTCTACATTAATATATAATATTTTTGGCAAGATATGTTGCGAAGTGATAAAGCTATTTGCTCTGCGTTTCGAAAAGTCGATGTTGAATCCACAAGACATTATGTTCACGAGTGCAATTTTAAGTGATACTTATAATTGTTAAAGTGTCCATGCTTTGTGCAATATTCTGGGCCAGGTAACGTGCTATTTCTTAAAGATTAACCAAGCCATATGTGGAAACACGTTAGTAAAGTCAATTCTTACCTTAACCCACTTCCATTTTTTTCTTCATAATATCATATTTACAGAAATAGACAAACCATATATTTTCAATTATTTATTGGCATTTTCATCTGATCATTTAATACCGATCTGCACTACGATGACATTACGGGAACTTATTTATCACGAAGAAATGCAAGCTTCAATGCAAACGCAATGCAATGAAGTAAGAATTTATTAAAATCAGAGATATGTATTATAGATCTGTTCTAAATATATTCAACAACATTAAAAACCGCCCGTGTGAAGTCAGGGCCGCAAGGAAGCAAGGATAGTAACATGCGAGCTACAATGCATGTCGTAGAGGTGACTGGTGTAGGTTCTAGGAAAGCTACCAAAGGTAAATAAAAGCATCACAGAAATCAGATGTTTCTGCCTACTTGTAGCGCATAACAGCATAACGTACTAAATTGCTATAGGCCAGATCATACAAATTCCACAGAGTGGTTAACAAGTCGATATGGACGTTCAGAAGAAGAAGAAGTAGTGTTAAAAACATTTGAACATAGCAAACAAAACCAAAAAACATAAATACAATGATTGCACCGTAGGGAAATATAGTCAGAACATGTTTTAATACCGTGTGGTTTTTTTAGGGAAATCAGTGCAATGTTTCTCGTTTCTCTTTGATCAATCGCACAGAATGAGTGACGTAGGTCAATTTCACGTTGGTTGTCGTTTTCCTAAATGCTAATCTTGTACCCAATTTGGTTGGGTTCTGAAAGTTGTTGCTGTCGGAAGAACAGAAGAAGCCGGTAATATATATAAACAATCGCAACTATTTATTCAAGAGTCCCAGATTGACTGAAGCTCGTCTGACAAACGATGTTAGAAAAATAGATCACGAATAAACAGCAAGAGATATAAATTATACATGAGGTCGCAGACAGCGAAGCTGATGACACGCTCTGCTAGTGATAACGCGTCGTAGATTTTCCGACTTCGAGGCCAGCTTGGGGCAAGATTCGAATGATACGCAGCAGGTGGACTACAGAAAACACTGATCCTTAATTGGAATCTAAATACAGCTACCTCTGAGATCAGTAGACTCGCTGAATGGCGAGGGACACTGTAATAAATATTCACGCAAAAATAAGTCAGATATGTCGTATTAGACACAATGGTTACGCTGAATTAATGGGTCAACAAAACAATATTATACTAAGGTCCTAGTTAAAATGTTTTCGTTATAAAAATCACCTACAATTATGATTGCGCGATTATTTTCTACAATAAGTTGATCACCATCAGTCCTCCGTATACTAAACAAGGGACAAAACAATTTAACTCAATTTGATCATGTGTTTATTGATTGATTGATGATGGACAATCATCATTGCACTTCGATGAGTAATCATGTGTGCTCCGATCACTTTCTTACACAGGAAGATCTCAGTTGCAGTGCATAACTCCTAGCACCGGTGATGTCCCGATGTAATTTGAAGATGAAGATATTCTGAAGGGTTTTGTTTTTATCTTTTCTAGTGAAATTTTACTAGGCAGTGGCTTTCCAGCTTACTCTTCTGGTTTTGAACTACTAATGGTTCTTTACGGCTCAGATTGAACACGGGACCTCGTTTTTCGTCCGTCTTCGATATTACTAGAACTCGATCACTGAGATCAGGGATCTCTGGAAAATATCAGATAGCTTTAGAGGAACAAACCAGGTACATTTGTCACGAGACAGCACCTAGCTGTACGCACAGAATACCCGATTTGATCTTGTTTCTTTCTTTCTACCTCAAACATAGTTCTAGGCATGTCTTTCAACTCTCTTCCTATCAACCAGATAGTTATGATAAATTGATAAATTTGGGTTTTATGTCTCTGTTTTATAGCTGGTTGCTTTTGTATAATGTGGGCTTCAGTCATACTACCTGCCTTTATCCACATTTTACCTTTATTTTTAGGACACAGTTATTCTATTCTTATATCTGAAAACAACAGGACAGTAACATTATCGACAATATAATCAATATGGAACAGAATGTTCTATAACCGTTGACAGGATGCCACAGAACATAATAAGAACTTTACTGAGAGAGACAAGAAATCAGACTTAAATCTATAGTAGAATTTAAAAGCGGTTGCCCATTTGGGGTGGTGGAATGGAAGAAATGAAAACCTTAGAAAACTCTATTGTAAACAATAAACCATGTGAACGAAAACATAACCCTAAATTTATTAATTTTAGTGAAGGTTACTAGAAAAACCAAGCTGCCTGAAGGGCGATTAGCAACCACTACAAATCATTTTGAAATAGGACCAACGCACAATAAGTAGAAAGACACCCCATAGCAAACGGGTTCAACTAGTGCAAGAGTACCACAACAATTATTATCTGATAATTTCCCATTTCATAAAACCCAAAGAAGAAGGTTGAAGGAAAAGCTGGATGAACAAAAACAGGGCAGGCGGAAAACCATGGTAAAAACGTTCTTAAAACTTGGAGATGGAGATGGATGGGAGAATGGGAGGATAGAGAGAAACTGAAAGCTGGTAAAACAATTATGAAGACGTACAGACAAACATACCTAAGGAAGACACAGTCGAGTTCACTAGACATGCCTAGTGGAACCCCAGAACGAAAAAGGGAAGCTCTAAACAGATTTGGAACAAGTTTCTTGAGACGAAGAGTGTTCAATTGCCCTGGAAACTAAAGAACATCTGAAAACATCTAGGAAGGGTGGCGTCAACTTTGAGCCTATGCTCCACGAGGGGAGGAATAAGTCATTACAGACAAACACAAAGATAATATTTAATGAAGATGAAACATTTACCATGCAAAAGACAGCGGATCCTTTGCAGACTCCCATTTGAAGATATCAACTTGAAGATAACTCAAGTGACACTTTGGGAATATATTGATAATTTTCCCAATCAAAAAAAAAGAAAAAACACGAAGCATGATATTTTAAAAAATACAACAGACTAACTGGATTTTTCCCACAATAATCTTTGTCAATCAAAGATGTAAGATTCACTGAGTGTCACAAAAACAACAAATATACAACTGTAGAAAACTATCTTTAAAATATTAAACTAAAATCAAAAAATTAAAATGAAAAATTAAAATTTGAAGAAAATAAAAAACATTCGTATTTGCCTGTAATCTGTTTTATTAGGGCGGTGTAGAATAGGGAAGGAACATCCTTGGAAAATTTGGTTAAAGTCGAGCCAAAATTTGGTTTTTTAGTAAAAAGTCTTTTGACGAAACCATTTTTCCCCAAGTTTTTTGTTTGCTATCTTTTTTTTTGGAAAAATAAAGAAACTTTCAATTTGGTTTTATGAGGATTGAAGGGAAAAAAATTATCTAACATTGGAAGGGCTAATTAAAAAATTTCGGGGCAAAAGGGCTGATTATTTTATTTTTTTATTAATTTAAAGAAAAACGGAAAAAAAAAAATTTATAAAAGTAAAAGAAGAAAAGAATAATATCTGATGTATTAAAAAGGGCGAATTTAATATCTAAATTATGTAGAAAACAATGAATAATTATCTGAATGTAAAAAATTACTAAATTAATAGAAGAAATATTTTAAAAAAAAATTAATTTAAAAAATTATCAAAAATAAAATTTAAATTTCTTTAATTTAAAAAACAAAAAAATTATTACAAAATTTTTTTTCTAAAGGTGTATTTACGTCGTCTTGCTGTTTCCTTTAGGGGGAAGGTGAAGAGTGGATAAAATTAATTTGTTGCTTTGTCAAAATATATTTTTTCCGTGATTTGATTGGCTTATTCATTCAAATTGGACATAATATTAAGTTTTTTGAACAAACACATTTTTAGGAAGCCGATGGATGAATTGTATTGGAACATTTTTTAAAGTAAGCGATGTTTGCGAGTTGACAATTTCTTTTTGTTCCAGATTACTTTCTTTATACAGTATATCTTTTTGTTTTATTCATTCTAATCAAAGTCGCGCCAGCAAAATTATATTCGGAAAGATGATAAAGGGTAAGTTTTCTTTTCTTCTCTTTGACTCGAACTCCCCATATCAGCTACCTCTTAAACCACTCTTTGTGATTTATATGGTCTGAGCTACAAGCGATTGTATGTTGTGCAGTTATGCCCTGCAGATGCACATCCGATTTCTGGATCTTTTATTTAAAAGGGTAGCTTCCTACTTCAGTAGCCTTTTGACATGCATTGAGTTGCAGTGTTACTATTTTTGCTCATTGCGGGCTCGGTAACACAAGGCAGGTTAAATTATAAATACAGGAAAATTAGAGGGTTTTCAAATATGGTAGAGGCACAATGGGCCTGTTTGCGATCCTGTCATACCATATGGGATGAGTATCGGTCGGCATCTATTGATTAATTCTGCTCTTTGTGATGTTTCCCTTGGTTTTTCTCCTGTCTCCGCCCCATATAGAAGAACAGTCTGGAAATTTGGTTAAATAAATTACTTTTCGAAATAAAGAAAATATATTGAAATCTACAGACCTGTTTTATAGATTACACCAAGCCACCAATTGATACATCTTTAACGCAAATTTCTGTATCAATTTGTTTTCTTATGTATACCCTTTCATAATTATTCTAATGACGCTTGAAGTCAAAGGAAAAAAAAAGAACCCTTTTAAATAAACTCAATATATATTAGAAATACGATGTTAGCCAGTATTTGTCTTGACTGTGTCACACGATGGTTATGTTTTTCAAGTCACGCCTGCCTTTTGCTTAAGTACTTTCAGGTAACTTTAGGCTGGGTCGACCTGCGAGCCATTACAGTGGAAAAATATTACAGCCACTGTGGATTGAACTGGTGCCCACTAAACAAGGTTACTAACAACGGGTTGTGGCTCTCTAATACCTTACCAAAATTTGACTTTTTGTCAGCAATCTTCTATATTTGTTTCTTTCCTTAAAAAATAATTGCTTTTTTACTAATCTACAGGGTCAAGGGCAGTCGTAGGGACAACGTCCGGGCCCGGTTTGTGGTGGCACAATCAATAATCTATCCCTCTAGGTTTTCTGACTCCCGGGAACAGTCAGCGGATCCTTTTTTGGCTAAACGGTAGGGATCGAAAGGGCAGGTACTTTGAAAAAGTAGTGGTGAGGCCCCGTTACGTTTGATGAGATCTTTGCAACAGAGGTGAACAAAAATCCCATGGTGACTATTCTGCACGTCTCTCCGGCCGATGAAAATGAATAAAAAAGCGAATGGTAGAACAGACAAAGGGTTTGATTCGTTACGGGCACGTTCCCCCCAAAAAATTGTCGCCCAAACTGCCCGCTCGGGAGAATCGTCGAAAAAATGCAACGTATCGGCGACACCAGGAAGATTCAGTAAACTCCGTATCGAGGCCAAGCGCAGATACATTTATTAGGTAACGTTGGAGGCGCAATCCTAAAATTGCGATCTTGCGTAACAGAACTGCCATCACTGGGACAACCAGGCAGGGACAGTTTTGAAACAACTAACATCCCGGAAGGCTGGTTGGGTGATGTTGCCAGGGAAAATTTTCAGTTTTCGTTGCTGGGGCCGATTAGGCCTCTAAAATAATGTCCCAGCCAAATCAGTGTTTCCCGGGACAAAAAGAAGTAAGACTTTGCAAATTTCCAAAATGCCGACACCGGGTCCAAAACGGCTGAGCCTCATATTCTGGAAAAAAATTCAGTGGATAGAAAGTAAGGCTGATAATTTAAAGGTTTTCTGTTACAAAGCCAAACATTGGCGATGGGTTACTTTTTGGATGGCGTTATCCTTCTCGAGTAAGTGATGACCAAAGGGGAACCCCTCCGTCCCACAGTTTGGAAGCTACCTAGTTAATAAAAACGTTGCAGAGATCGGATTTTGCTGGTCAAGCCTCATAGCGCATAACTCGCCAGCGTACTGTCTTTAAGGCTCAGATCCCGAAACCACAAAAAGTAGTTTAATAGTGGTCGATATGGGCGTTCGCAGAAGAAGATGAATACTGACCTACTAATTTTTAAGAAACTTTTCCAAAGTTGGTTTCTTTACATTTTTCTCAAGCTTTTTGGGCCTTACGTGCCTTCTGGCCAAGGAAGTTAACTGACAGATTTTCTCATTAACATTTCACAGAAAATGCTGGTTTATTCCAAACTAACAGGTGTTTTTTGTTCTGAATAAACATCTTAGGGAAATAAAAAGGCCCGGGGGCCCCTAGCAAACCAGTGGAAAAAAGATATAAAGGTGTATTTGGTTTCAATGACCCGAAACTTAATCTAGTTGGGTGCCAACCGTGCAAAACTTCGCTGGTGATCCAATTTTTGCAAAAAAAAGCGTTACGCATGAGGGGACAATCTTTTGAAGAAACGCAGGGATGAGCTGAACACCAAAAAACAAGCGTGCCATTAGAAGTTGTCATAACACATTTTCTACCGAAAGATATCTGTCAGTCTTCACTACATCAAATAGTATAGCAGTTGTATACAAATTTTCCAACTTAAATACGATTTGGGTTCTTCCCTATTGATTAGATCTCAAGTAGAAAGGAAAATAATTGTGTTTCTTTTGTCGTCTCTTTATGCAAATTGGATACGTTTTGATATTGCTTTCTGATGTCTCTTCAAGTAGGAAAGAACTATCAGAATGGTTGCTGTTAACTCTGCTGATCTCTCTTTTGTAGAATAGATTAACATTGGGTCTAATCTCTTTTTTACTATCTTCTAGATTCTACAAGTATGACCTAAACTTGAAGGTTATGCTTCTATCAGCCCTAATCCTTCTATCTTCCCCCTCTGACTGGTGAATGGAAGTTCTTTTGTGACTGTTAACTATAACTTGGGACTGTTCCTTGTTTCTTCTAGGACTCTCTGTCTACTCTACCCTATATATTATATATATATATTTTTCCTCTAAATGCAATTTCTCTTATAACTATAATCGGTCATCCTCTATGTGACGACCAATCTTTCATCTTAGTTTGTCAATGATAGAAAAATTGAATTATTATTTCTGTCATTGACATTTTCAAAATCTTCTTGTCTAGGAAAACTACAATCATCGCAAGTGCTGAAAATGTTGTAAGTAGTAACAGACATGAATTGTCCCCGCCCAGCTGTTCTCTCCTATTATCAACATGAAAAAGGGTTTAAAGTTAATAAAAAATAGAAAGGACCTACATTTGACAATTTTCCCGCCTCTTTTTTTCTTCTTCTTCGACTTCATATCGACCACTTGTTAACCCTCTTTTTTGATATTATGTAATCCGAGCCTAAAAGCGATTGTCGTTGTGCCAGTTTGCCCTCTAGTAGCCAGCCATCCATTTTTTTGCTCCTTGTTTTTTTCTAGGATAGTTTCCCCTTTATCCCAACATCGGTTGCCTCTTACGACATCCTTCTTCTGCAGTTTTCTGTTCTTTGCTCGTTTTTGAGATCCAAAAAAACGACGGATTTTCAGACTTATTAAATGATGTTACCCCCATTCTAAATTTTCCCAAAAGAATCATTGTCTGTTTTTTATCCCCTATTAAACTTTAATCTCTGGCGCCTTTTTTTCTTCTTAAATGTGACTCAACAGTGAGGAGGGGGGGGGGGTTGGTCGGGGCGGGGGAGGCAGTGCTTGAAATGGGGGTAACAGAAACTCTACAAATCAGTTTGATTAATCAAAAATTGTAATTCCTGTTTTTAATCTAAATAGTAAAATTTTTCAAATCCAATTTTTAATTGCTTGTGGCATCATCTAATTAGAAAAATTTTCTCTTGCCGGATAATGCATTTTCCCCCCACTGAATTTTGGGTGGCCGATTCGACATTGATTTTGTCCGTTCAACTGATTTCTCTTTTTTGCCATTTATTACATTCCTTATCCGGATAAATCACTAAAAAACATTTTTTTTAAATTTTTTTTTTATAACATCAAGAGGACAAACCCAAAGGACTAATAAAAAAAATTAGTTCAAAAACCCAAAAGGGAATAACAAAAAGCAATCGACAAGTCCCTTGTCTATCCCTTTTTTCTCAGTATTACCCCAGCTTCCCCTTTTTTCCCCAGATCTGATCTAATCCGGTCTACCCCTCAGGTTTCCTCATCGTTTTAAAAAATAAACAGACTTTAATTTGGAATCGGGGACCATGGCAAGTTTTAAGACGTTTGCCTGTCGTACTAATTTTTGGTTAAATTCGGACAAGAAAATGTTAAATTTTTCCCTTAGACCCCAAAGGGTTTTGCGGACTACAGGTTTTTTTTAAAAAAACCTCTGCAGTCCCCCTTTTCCCCCAATTGCGTGTCTCTCTTCATGTTATGTTTTGTTTTACAAAAATCCCTTCACAGCCTGTCTAAACCTCTTTATGTAAGGTACTCCGTCCTCCTAATAAAATTTTTTTTAGGCCATTTCCCCCCTCTTTTTTGTCTTTTTGTCTTCAAACCCTTTTTTTTTCTCTTAAAAAACCATTGTAAAAGTTTAATTTTTTCATCAATTTTTTTTCACCCCGGAATCATTTATATTTAATGTTCATTTTAACATACCCCTTTATTCTTCCAAAAATTTGGCCATTATATCCAAATCCAAAGGGGTTTAAAAAGTTATTTTAGTTTCTCAGGTGGCATTGTTTAGAAACTTTCCCCCTGTTCAGATTTTTGGTGTTTTCAAACTTTCTTTTTTTAAAGGGGAGTTCTAAAAAATTTTATCGGAACGCTTAAATCAAAAATTTGAAATTATTTTTTGGGTAGATCAACCCCAAATATACGGCATTAAAAAATCATTAAAGTGTTTTTAGGGGATGCATACGGAAAAAAAACCTCCTACAGGCAGAAAAGTCAAAAAATCTGATGAAAAGTCCCACTTCACTAATTAACACTGGCCGAAAAGTATCGGGTCGGGCCCTCTATGCAAGTGGTTGGGGCCCCTTCCTGTAACGATCCCCCAAATCTAATCTTCAGACCCAAAAAGACGTTGGCCCTCTGGTGTGGACCCCAGTCAAATAGAAAAGCGGCCTCGCCAAAACTCAAAGCCAATTTGGGGTTTAACCGTTTAAAGCAGCGAACCAAAGAAAAAGAAAAAATTTTTTTTGCAAATTTTTTTTATTTATTCGATTGTCTTCTTTTATTTGTGTGTGAAGGGTCGGTTCATTAATAACATCAATATTTTGCCGAGAAAAACAGGTTTTAGTTTTAAAGTACAAAAAATATACAATGACGTTTCAAAAAAAGGTCTTTATCAAAAATGGATCAACAGAAAAAAAAATTCCACCCCAAAATTGGGCCCGACCTTTAAAGTATTCAAAAAGCACAGCTCGTGGCCCCAAAACAATCCTTTTCTCTGATATGCTCGTAACAGAACTGTGCGGTTCGAATTCGACCACGCCCTTCAAAACCAATGCAACTGCTCCATTACAAGGGAACCGTTTTTCTAGCCATGGGTTTTATAATTTTTTTGTTATTCATTTTATCAAAATTACAACGATTCTTCATTTTTGATCCCATTCCCCTTTTGTCTGTCCCCCATTCATACCCGGGCATTTCTAGTACTACTTGAGCCAACTATTGAATCCCCCTCAACGTCATGTTACGAAACCCCAAAATTCCCGCACCAATAAAATATCCCAATCTGATACCAAAATTGCTGAAAAATTTATATCAATTTTCTAAATCATGAATGAAATCAATGCGTTGGTGACCCAAAATATTTCCGGCTAAAGGGCTTGTGCTTTTTTTTCCCGAAATAGGTTTAAAAATTCAACTGTTGAATTTTTAGTAAATTGGGAAAAATTTGCAAGACATTACTGTCATTTTTTGAAAGCGTAAACGGTCGGGTTAAAGGACATTGGGAAAAATTAAGTCGTAAAAAGGTCTAATATAAATTCGGAAATTTCTGTTATTGGGACCCCGTTTATGGGTTATCTTCATGGTGTTTTCAGTACATAAAACTTCGATTAACCGTTCTTTTTAACCCTGTCAGTTTCTGTTATCCGTCATTGTCTAAAAATCTCGTATCAACAAGCACCACAAACCCCTTTTTCTTCTTTTGTCTCCCTATTTGGGGGGGTTGCCCAGTTCGGTTTTTTTTTTGTCTTGCGTTGTTTGGTGGTTTAAACCACACTAACCCTCAAAATGCATCAAATGGTTTTTAAAGGCAGAGAGAAAAAAAAACCCGATCCTCTTCTGCGTAGATACAAAGAACATGTTCCGGCTCGAACCTCAAAGAAAAGAAGAATGACAATTATTTTAAATGTGGTTTTAGTATTACTATATTTTGTACATTTCTCTTAAAGGGAATTTATATTGTTTGTAAAAAAAATACAATATTGGGTATTCCCCCTTGGGAAATTTTCCCAGGTATTCCCAAGTACAGTTTTTATTTTTTTTTCTCCCAAACCTGAGTGAAATCACATTCTGTGATCAATTATTCGGGGAAATTATTAATTTTTTTCAAATTATTTCTTATAAAAAAAACTGTTAAATAACAGTTAAAAAATTTTACTTTTCATGTTTGGGGTGAGAATTTGAAAACTCTGGAAAAATAATTAGAAAAAACGTAGGGGGGTATATTTTAAAAATTTTGTGCAAAAAATATGAATTGTGACGAATTTTTCTTTTCTCTTCTTGTTTTTTCCCTAACTGCCCTTAAAAAAAAATTTTTAAGAATTTTAAAACCCCTGTATTACATGCCAAAAAATTAAACCCAAAATTTTTGGTTTCCATTTCTTTTTCTCGTCTACAAAACGTTTTGTCCCCTGGCTTTTCCCCCTTAACCCCCCCAAATTATTTAAAATTTGGGGTCTTTTTAAATTTTTAATTCCCCTACTTTTTTTTTTTTTTTTTTTTGTTTATTTTTGGGGTGTCTTGGGGAAAAAAAGTTTAAAATTCATCCCAATAAAAACAAAATTTTTAATACATTTTTCTAAAAGCTTCTTATACAGTTTGTTTGTTGAAATTTTTTTTTCATATCTCGTCCATATAGTAAGAAAAACCTTTTGGATTTATATATTTTTTTAATCTTTCTATAACTAATACCAACATATTGCCCAAAGATCTGAATTTTTTTCTCTACATTCCCAATTCTTACGTTGTTTCTTTTTTCAAAGGGTTTCTCGAATGTCCTAATGGAAAAAAAAATCTTAGAATATGTTAGAAAACTTCATTTAATAACCTCTTCTGCTTGAATAAACACAGGTTTAGGAATTCAAACAAGTGTTTTTTAAAAAATTTAGTCGTCATGAAACCTGATTTATGTAAATCGTGGACTTAAGATTAAAATTAGAATATATTTTTAAAAAAGATTTTTGTTTTGTTATTGTTTAGAGCAATCTACATTTTTTTTGTTGTTATTATTTAATCATATTTATAAACTGAGATTGGTCTCTTTCCCCCAAAAAAAGTGTAAAATTACGTGTCTTTCTTTACCCCCGTTTTTTTAAAATAATTATCTATCTGACGTTTCTCCCCATCAAAACCCCACCCCTATTCCCCCCCTTCCCTGCTTAATCCTATCCATCCTTTACACCCCTATCTATGCATATCCACCCTATCCTTTTCCTATACCTATCTTCTTCTATCTATAAAAACCTTTTTCTATCTTTTTTATATCTTTTGAAAAATCAATATTCTTCCTACCTGCTAATATATTTTTCCGTCTTTTTTTTTTTTAAATAAAAAAGCAAACACGCAAGCCCCAAATTTTTAAATTAGTTAGTTTCTGAATAACACAAAATTATAATTAAGTTTAAAAAGTCTAAATACGCATTTTTCTTTATTCAGAAAATGTTAGCTGTTCTTAGTTCGAAAAAAATTGACATCGAAAAAAATAACATTTTTTAAGTATTATATTTACTTTTTTGGTCAACAAGATTTTTTGGAAAAATTTTTAATGATAATTTAATTGTAATTATATTTGTAAATTTAATCAAAATAATGACATTTAAAGTTTTTTTGTTGGTGGGCTTAAAAGGTTTTTGATTTTGTGAAAATTTTGATAGACGGAAAATTTTTGTCTATATGATCAAAATCCTTTTTTAAACTTTTTTTTAACAGTTTGTCTGGTTCTTCTGTCCTACTCTAAAAGTGAAATTACTAATCGGTCTTTTTAAGTCCAAGTAGAGCACGATTCTCTAGTTCTTTTTCCCCTGTTCTGTTATGATAAAGCGGTCAATGGTTTAAATTTCGCCTTTCACATTAAAAACTCGGTTTGATTCCGGTTATTTTTAATCTGATCTCGGGGTAAAAAAGGGTCGAGTTACTTTCGGAAAAACGGACGATAAATGACCCATGTTAAAGCTGACACTTTAAAATCCTTGCAGTTACAAATCGACATAGTAGGCTTTTAACTGAAACTTATTATAAAATCAAATTTCTAACTTTTTCCCATCTTAAAAATTATACAGGAACATTTAAAATTTCGATCGACGTCAAACAGATTGACGTGCTCTGTTCTACACTGCGCACAGCACCCTAAATTCTTGCTCACCGTCCCCAGAAAGTATTAGTAAAAACCCTCTCTACCAAAAGACGCCCGGTAGGTTTCAAACAAAACCCCTTTCTCGGGATCTTCGTTCGGACTTGCCCATATCACATAAATGAGGGCCGATTAATGACATCGTTTCTGTCCCCCCCATCCCCCTTGAGTCGGGGCATTTTAAAAAAATACGCTCGTTCCTTAGTACCGGGTTTGGTATAGCGTTTTTTTTGAGCTGATCCCCGAATCTTTTTTTACACCTTCCCAGCGACTTCCGTTAAAATTTCTTTTAAAGCATATTCTAGTTGACTGTAATCATGGGGTTCCCTGTTCTCACCCCCCCCCGAAAATCTGGAGCACGGTATCTCCAAGTCATCTGGATTTGTTGAATCAAAACCCAAAACCCCCCTCATAAATGTGCTATCGTTGATGTGCTGAAAAAACCCAACGATGTTTCTGGTTCCATTCTGCAGAGCGTAGGTGTATATCCTTTCTAAAGGAACTTTCAAACTAACAGTTTGCCCTGCTGAGATGTTGCTATGTATTTACTTAAAGGGGGGTGTACTGCTATTTCACATATTTAAGAGATTTTGCTGTGCTTTATTTTTTTTTGCTTTTAAAAAAACCTGCTTTTTTTTAATTTGCCTTATCTTGAATTTCTTTTCTTTTGTTTGTTTTTCAGCATATTTTTAAAAGTTTGATCTTCGTCTCTGTTTTTCCCATGGTCGTTATTACCTATTCTTTTTAAGTTTTATGCTTAAAAATTTTCAGCTTACTTTGTTATTTATCATTTTAATCTATTTGAATATTTAAAGCTGTGTGTATTTTGGGTTGCGTAAAGCTTAAAAATTTTTCTGACTTTTTTGTTAGTTTAGATCAAATTCGTTCTTTTTTATAAATTTTAAATATGCCAAGAATTTTGCATTTTTTATCTTCTTTTTTCCGTGTATTTTATCACGGTAATTTTCTAATCCATATTTTGCGGGGGTTTGTTATACTTTTAGTCTTTGGGTCCATTCTTTTTCACATGCTACGGGAGGCTAAAAAACCATCAGATTGATATGAGAAGTGGTAAAAAATCAAGTGAGAGGGGTACTATGGACTGCCCCTAAAAAAAGTTTCATATTCCCCTCCGTACTAGCCTAAAGCTCCGCCCCCCACTTTAAAATTTAAAATTAACCTGCGTCCCACTGAAAAAAGGCATGCGCCAAAAACCCTGCAAAACTCCCCACTGTGAGCCAAAAAACAAACCCCCCGGAAAATGCCGGGCAAAAATGAGAAGGGGAGGACCCAAAAAACAGCAAATTTGTAAAATCCGGGTCAGTCTAAGGGTGATCGCGGAAAAAAATTCACAGTGTAATTTTTTCAAACCGTACCTTAAAACCCGTTGGGCCCAGAAAAGCATTTGAAAGTAAGACCGGGAGTAATTTTAAACCCTTACAACTTGCCTTGTCAATAAAATAAGGTTTTATTTCCCCAAAATAATTCATGGGATGAATAAGTATTCATTACTTTTTTTTAAAATATTTTGTATCGATCTTAATATATCTTCTCTATTTTCTTCTTCTTTTTTTCCCTTTCCCAATTCTTACAGTTTAAAAATCTCTTTCTCTTTATTCCTCCCTTTTCCCAAAAGGGAACAAATGGCCATATCAAATTTTTTTATTAATTTTTAATTTTGTCTTAATCCCAAAAATTGAAAATTTTTAAGACTAGGGGGTTTTTTATTTTTTTTTCTGTATCAAAAAAAATGTCAATTTTTTTTTTTTCTTCACAAACCCTCACCTGGGGAAAATATTTTTATAAAAAAACAAATTTGATACCGTTGGTAAACCCCCACCCAATTTAAAAGCAAAATTCCTTCCATTTGGGGTTTTTAAAAATAAAAAAACCCTCTTCAAAAAATGGCAAACCTGACAATATAAGTGGTTCTGAAAATCAACGACTGTTTACTTTTATGGCCCCTATTTTAAAAGGATATACACTGATTTTTCATATCAGGCCCCTGATCTTTAAAACGGGGTTTTTTTTTCCCAAAATTTAGTTGGACTTTTTAGGTTTTTACCCAAATTTTATATATAAATGGAGGAAAGAATTTTAAACAATTTTTCAATAATGTTTTAAGCATAAAATCATCGCCGTATCGTGGTTGTTCGTGTTTGGCGTTGATATAAATTTATTCCACTAATCCTGGTTTTTCATCTCTCAAGTCTTTTACCAAAAACAAATTGAACAACAGTGAAAAACGGTATTCAGGAAGTGCCGTCGGGAATGGTCATTCTCACCCCCGTGGCTCCCCAAGTGGTCGTCAGGATTTTCCCTTTTCTTCTTCTAATGGGGGCCCCCGGGGAAATTTTTCACCCCGAACTCATGTCGTTTGGTCCGAAATATTTAATTTCCTTTTTTTGCTCTTTAATTTAAACTCTTATTTTCCAAGCTGTTGGAACTTTATTTTTTTTCTGTTCTTTCAATATTTAAGTAATCTTCCAGTAGTATTAAAAACATTGATTATTTCTCAGGGGCCTTTTTGTCTGTCCTGTTAATTCCTAAAATAAAATAAGTTTAAAACGATGTTGTTCTAAACCCCATTTTGTAAATTTTTCCATAGTATTCCCCTTTATGAAAATTGGGATAATTTTTGTTAAAATTTTTATAATTATCTTTTTTAAATTCAGATGGTGTAACTCAGGTTTTCCTTTGGTTAAACTAATCAAAAAAATTGTTGATTTTAAATAAAAAAACCTCTGGGGTTTCCCATTTCAAGAAAGGGTGCCTGAAAAACCCTGGAAGCGCCTGTAAAAATTTCCTTTTCTTCCGGATCTTAAAATTTTTTTCACCATTACTAATTTCTTAAATTTTATTCCAAATGTTTGTAATTTTTTTCTGATTTAAATTTTTTTTAAATTTTTTTGTTTTACTAACAATGTCCCCCATGATTGTGGTGCAATTAACTTTACAAAATTATTCACTAACAATTTTATGCAACTTTCCTCGCTCTCATTAAAACCCTTTTCCTTTTTTCACAAAAATATCTATGCACATTTCCTTTTTTCTCTTCTCTTTTTCAAACTTTTTTCCAACTCAAAAACTTGATTTGTAACTTTCCTTCCTCATTTTCACCCATAATTGTTTTTTACACTAAATTCTTATTTTTTTTTTTCCTTTCTCTGATTATTAAACTTACATTTTCTACACTAACAATCTTGTCCTTTCCCTTCTCCCCATTACTAACAAACCCCTTTAAAATTATAACAAAGTTTTGATCAACTTTTTCCTTGTTTTAATAAACTCATTTATTATAAACCAGCTGTCCTAAAAAAAGTCCCTTCGCTCATTCTCCCTTTTCGAATGTTCAACATGTATCCCAATGAACCCGTCCTGCCCCCTTACTAAATTTCCTTTATTTTTCTAAAAGCAATGTCCTGATGGAAAATTTATCCATGCCCCATTTTCTAAATTTTTCTTTTTATTTTCTATAACAAGTCGGTGAAATTTTCCTCCCCATTCTAAATTTCCTTCTTTTTTCTATTTTCCCTTGTTCTGAATAAACCTTTTTTTTGCCTCATATTCACGATCTAAAAAACTTCAACAACAGAAAAAAAAAACAAATCAGAAAAAGTATCTTGGAAAAGTTGCCTATTTATGCCCCAAAAAAATTTTCTTCATTTTTTTGTTTATTCCCAAGAAATTGATTATCCTATTTTTAAACCCCAAAATTGCATTTTCAGTGTCATTAAAAAAAATTACTAAACCAAATTTAAAATTCTTAAAGCCCTAACATGTTTGTCTCCCTGTCTAAGTTTTTTTTTATCGTATTCCCAAATTTTTTAACCCAAAATTATAGAATGAGGTTATACATGCAACATAGAACAAATACCCGGATGAGGGCAGGGGAAAAAGAACAAACAGATTGAAAAAAACTGAGACCACAGAGGTGATTACAGAAGAATGAGAACCCAATGGACTGCTAAAATGACTAATGTAGTGTTGAATGAGGTCAAGACACGGGTAACTTATCAAAATAAAAAAAAGGCAGTCATCATTTTTTCGGAAATGTAAGGGGTGAGAAAAATGAACAGATAATGAAGACAGAGAGAGAGAAAATTTTGGACACTCTGACTAAGGTACGAAAGAGCGTCAACATCTGAGTTGATAGCAAACACCAGAAACAAAGATTTGTGGAGATCCCGATCGCCTGCGCTAGCAGGCAGGCCTGATGATGATGATCTATGAAAAGTTTATCCATTATTTCAAGTTTTTATATACAATGATAAGTAAAGTGAAAGAAAGTAAATGAATCTGTTTTCATACTAGCGGATGAAGGGGGGAAACTGTTTAGACCCGTATATTTTCATTGACTTCCATACGATGGTGATTTGCTCAACTTTCCACGCCGGTTGTCTTTACTTCACAACGTGGTCTCCCCGTGTGTGCCCCGGGGCCCCAAGGGGAGCAAGAATAGTAACACTACGACCTACAAGGCATGTCGTAAGACGACTGGGGAAGGGACCTAGGAAAGCTACCGAGTAAATAAAAGCATCGCCGAAATCGGATGTGCTGGCCTCTTTGTAGGCGCATAACTGGCACAACGTACAATCTTTAGTCCAGATCACTACAAATACAAAAGTGTTTAACAAGTGGACGATGTGGAGCCTTCGAAGAAGAAGAAGATTTCACTATGCTATTTGGACATATTTGAGATCGGGTCGACTTGAACCGTTGGGGTCACCACGTCATTTATTATTGTTTTTAATGCCACTAAATGCAGAAATTGTCAAACTGATATTTTCTGATTCTATAAGAAAAAGAAAAGTGGCACTTCTAAAGGAAACTTCATTGTTGATTGTCTAATGGGTGATTCCTTCCAGTTGTAATGGGTAACCCCAGCATGGTTGTTTTATTTCCATACAAAGCAATAATGTTTCGTGTTATTAGATTTTGAGAAAGAAAGAATGAAGTGGTTCTGCCATTTAAAAAGAATGGAAACCAAATTCCATTGTATACAGAGACTTCTACAATTTCTTCTTCTGCGAGCGACCGCTGTAAATTTTAGGCAGTATGACGCCTGGTATCGCGCTTCTGACAGATTTTTGCTTAGGGCATGCTTTACCATTTGACTAGTTTCCCCCACCATAAAGGCGAGTCTTCGCCGGCATCAGGGCTAATTTACACTCTTGAATTCTCCGAAAGGAGTTAATTCTTATTTTTCATGTTTGTTGACCTACATGCTCTGATATAACCAATAAAGGTTCGCCGTAGGTTGAAAGGGCATGCCCCGGCAAAAGGCTTTAATCCTACTAAACAAACAAACAACAATCAGGCTAACTTCTACAACTGGACATCACGAACAAAATGATAGATATAGACCACGAAAACAGATCGATAGATGCAAGCATAATTCTGTCCAAATCAAACATATATTAACCCCGCAGCAAATTAGGGAACTCCCCAAGAGCACAAACAGTAAACCACCACACTGGGCAGCAACCTGGAAACAGTGTGGCGACACTGGGCAACAACCTGAACAGTGTGACAGGGCCAACAAAAAAGAATGGAATGGGAAAATTAAAAAAAAAGTAAACGTGTATACTTTTCTAGATTTCCCAAAATTTTGTCGTTTAATATTTTGATAGTTAATATCGCCCTTTTTGGTTTCTTTGTTTTATTTTAAACCAAACTTGTTCTGCTACTTCATTGTCTCATCTTCATCATCATTATCATCATCAGTCATATCGGTTACTAAGGGAACCTAGGGGGACAACAATATAACAATTTACTCCATCCACATGAGCAATTTATGTTGTTTCTGTCTTGCTGTTTGCTTTGATTGATTGATTGATTGACCATCATTCATTGCACTTCGGTGAGTAACCATGTGTGTTTCCGATCTTTTTATTACACAGGAAGATCTCATGCAAGTCACTAGCTCCTGCTTGCTAGATTCCCTAATGTAACTTTGAATATATTTGTCAATTTCATTATTTGATAATTTAAAAATAAATTTAGCCTGGACAGGTTTTCCAGGCTGCCCCTTCAGTGCTGAAATGTTAAAGGGGTTTTTTACGTGTTCAACATGAACACAGGTCCTACGTTTTATCGTCCGTCTCCGATATGACCCGAACTCATCTCACCTACACTGAGATCAGCAGTCTCATGAAAAGAATCCCGATGGCTCTACGAGGCAAACCGAGTACCTTTGGAACAAAAGGCGAGCACCTTGCCCCTACACCACGAGACCGCCTTTGAGTTTGGAACTTTACAGAATGGGTTTGTTTGGCCGATCAACACTTGTGTTAATTGCAACATTCCGCCCACTCAACACTTATTAGTTGTTAATTGCCTTTCCCCCGCACAACATAGTTTTAATTGCAAATTTCGCCCATGTTATTTAACATTGTATGCAACACTTTTGTTGTTAAAATTCCGCCCATCCACTTATTAGTTTTAATTGCAAATTC
>JADZMA010001313.1:0-21479 GCA_020796225.1 Arion vulgaris
GATCTTGTTCACTTTCTGCTACCAATACTGTGTCATCTGCATATCTTAAGTTATTTATTATTTTCCATTGATCTTGAGTCCTGGCATTCCCTCTAGTTGTTTGAAGATTTTCTCTGTGTAGATGTTAAATAGGCTTGGTGACAGTATGCATCCTTGTCTCACTCGTTCTTACTGAGAACTTAATCATTCTTCTTTCTTTTTTCTGTTGTCCTTCTCTGCTTTTTTGCCGCTAGGCAGGTTTAACTGATGATCGGTTTCCGAGATAATGCATGCTCAGTCGCTTGATATGGTGTGGTATTGTGGAGTTTTAAGATGTCTGTAACTCCATAAACCCATCTTTTTCTTGGTCTGCCCTTTCCTCTTGATGATTCCATTTTCAGGTTGTACGCTCTGCAACTGGTGTATTCGGATTCATTCTGACCAAGTGGCCAAACCATTTGAGTCTCTGTTTTTCAATAAATCTAATAGCAGGTGTTGTTCCGACTGTTCTTCTAATTTCTCATTTCTTATATGGTCTCTTCTTGTTTTATTTACTGCTATCCTCAGGCATCTCATTTCGCATGTGGTAATTTTCCTTTCTTGTTCTTTTGTCAGTGCCATATTTGGCTCTGGTAGCACAGTGTTGGTATAATCATTAATCATTAACTTAATCATTAACATGAATTAATACAATAATCATACAGAAATCAATAAGTCTTGAGAGATCTCAGGGCTTGACCGAAAATTACACTGTCCTATGAAGAAAATCTAACTCAATCCAACTCACATCCATCTATAGTCTACACTACTCTTACTATATTTCTCTAGATCGAAATTCTCACCCTCCACAATAACTGACTATTGAATATCTAGATATGCCTACCAGAAAATCCCTACTGGTCTGTCAGATCTTCCATGTCTACTGGATTTCTATAAATAACACCGGGTCTGCTCTGCTCGAGCTCCTCTCACAGAGATGTAAAGGTCTGCTCTGCTCGAGCTCCCTCACAGAGATGTACCAGGTCTGCTCTGCTCGAGCTCTCTCCACAGAGATGTACAAGGTCTGCTCTGCTCTAACTCCCTCCACAGAGATGTACCAGGTCTGCTCTGCTCGAACTCCCTCCACAGAGATGTACCAGGTCTGCTCTGCTCGAGCTCCCTCCACAGAGATGTACAAAGTCTGCTCTGCTCGAGCTCCATCCACAGAGATGTACAAGGTCTGCTCTGCTCGAGCTCCATCCACAGAGATGTACAAACTCTGCTCTGCTCGAGCTCCTCCACAGAGATGTACAAGGTCTGCTCTGCTCGAGCTCTCTCCACAGAGATGTACAAGGTCTGCTCTGCTCTAGCTCCCTCCACAGAGATGTACAAGGTCTGCTCTGCTCTAGCTCCCTCCACAGAGATGTACAAGGTCTGCTCTGCTCGAGCTCCCTCCACAGAGATGTACAAAGTCTGCTCTGCTCGAGCTCCATCCACAGAGATGTACAAGGTCTGCTCTGCTCGAGCTCCATCCACAGAGATGTACAAGGTCTGCTCTGCTCGAGCTCTCTCCACAGAGATGTACAAGGTCTGCTCTGCTCGAGCGCCCTCCACAGAGATGTACAAGGTCTGCTCTACTCTAGCTCCCTCCACAGAGATGTACAAGGTCTGCTCTGCTCGAGCTCCCTCCACAGAGATGTACCAGGGCTGCTCTGCTCAAGCTCCCTCCACAGAGATGTACCAGGTCTGCTGTGCTCGAACTCCCTCCACAGAGATGTACAAGGTCTGCTCTGCTTGAGCTCCCTCCACAGAGATGTACAAGGTCTGCTCTGCTCGAGCTCCCTCCACAGAGATGTACAAGGTCTGCTCTTCTCGAGCGCCCTCCACAGAGATGTACCAGGTCTGCTCTGCTCAAGCTCCCTCCACAGAGATGTACAAGGTCTGCTGTGCTCGAACTCCCTCCACAGAGATATACAAGGTCTGCTCTCCTTGAGCAGCTGTCCTACCTCTGTCTCTTTTCGGTCTGTCTCTCGAATTCCGTCCCACCGTATTTATACCAAGCTGGCGTTATGCAATCTATAATCCTCCCGAAAGTTCTAGATCGGGTTGTTTGTCTCAAAATACAACGCTTAATAATAATCTACGAATTCCATTTGTCTAACTTGATATCATCATGTACTTCAAACTACCAATCCAAATAATTTTCTCCACTTGTTTACCAGGCTGCGCATATACAGTCGCGTCATCCCTTCTCGAACATGGTTCTATGAAGTAATAAACATGGAATTTTCTTATCTTTGTCTTTAATTCCTCGTCATTACCAAAAATACGGTGTATTATAATAATAATAATAATTCCTCTCGTACCGTTATACGTTACATAGGGCCTGCAAGTAATTTCTCCATTCCTCTCTATCCTGGGCAACTCGCTCAATCTCCTCCATGGAACTGAGACCGATATTTCCTGCTTCTCTCAGAAAAGTTCGTTTCAGGGTCTCTCTAGGTAGACCTCTCTTTCTTGAACCCTTTGCATCCCACTTCAATGCCTGCTTTGATATTCGTTGATCATTTCTCCTCAAGGTGTGCCCAACATATCTCCATCTTCTCTTTCTTATAACAGTTGTCACTAGTGGTTGACCAGACATGTCTCTGATTTCATCACTTCTTCTGAATACACAGTTTGGTGTGTTATACCAAACCTTTATTCAGTTCATCGTCGAATAGCCCACGAATATCACGTGATGTTTATTTACTACATAATACGTTTCTTATTTACGTCCAGTTTTCTTGAGTACACTTTTTTTTCTCCTAGACTTGCTAAGATTTTATTATGGCCTGGTCATTCCTTCCTTGCTTTCATTCTACTAGACTTGCTAAGATTTTATACTGGCCTGGTCATTCCTTCCTTGCTTTCATTCTCCTAGACTTGCTAAGATTTTATTATGGCCTGGTCATTCCTTCCTTGCTTTCATTCTACTAGATTTGCTAAGATTTTATTGTGGCCTGGTCATTCCTTCCTTGCTTTCATTCTACTAGATTTGCTAAGATTTTATACTGGCCTGGTCATTCCTTCCTTGCTTTCATTCTCCTAGACTTGCTAAGATTTTATTATGGCCTGGTCATTCCTTCCTTGCTTTCATTCTACTAGAAATATATCTTTATTTATCGTTATCTCCTGGTATAAACATAACCCCACTGTTACAGATAGTCCTATCAATAAATAAATCATGTGCTGATTGGGCAATATGGACGAGAACATGCAAATGATAGTATTACACTTTTAATGAAGGCGTAGCTTAAACCATGCTCATCACAACCCATCTACCTGATTCAAACTCCGCGACGAGCAAGTTTGAAAGCAAATTCGTTCTCCTGGATTTTTACGAACTGTAAAAATAGATCTAACTTTTCAGAAAACAATGAAAAACTACTGAACGTATAAGTAGTGACTAGAAAAATCAACGACTCATTGACTGTGGTTGATGGCTAAGTGCTGTAAAGGCTATGCCACGATTCTCATTTCCCTGCTAAAGTGGAAATCTGAAAACGAACAACTAAATACACAAGTATTGTTTAACAACAACAATAAAAGTATAACATCTGGTAACTCACCCACACACTCATCACCCACACATGCACCACCCACACAACAGCTAACAAACTTGCTCTCTGGCACTATCCACTTGTTCGGGACTATCTTCAATCTGGTTCATGTCCCAGCAAGGGTCATCTTCCATGTACGGTTGATGCTAGTTTCATCTCTCGACCAGCGTTCATTTCCATAGACTGTTGTTGTCCTCGTCTGTGGATGTTGAAAGTGAAGTGGTGGTGAAGTGGTCACCTCTTATGTGAACAAGGAACAAACTTCATTCCAGTTGATGCAGCGTGGCGGAGCGAACATGTTCATTAAGCCGCCACTGAAGAACTGTTGTCCTGGAAAGCGGTGGTAACAAAGCCTCTAGACAAACAGGACAAGTGCCGGCCTGGACCAGTGCGTTCTGCGGACACAGAGGCTAGACAAATGCCCTCTCGACCATCCTTGTGTTCTTGAGAAACCCCCATTCTCTCATAAACACAGACCAGAACCTCGTCATATCCAAGAGTAGCCAGAGGGCGAGACGGAAAACGTGAGCGGAACTCTGGTGTGTGATACCATCTCTCACAGAATCGATACGATATGAAGAAAGATGGGAGTCCCATGCTCGGTACACACACCTTCTGCTGTCCATATGCTGCTGTATCAGTCAAACATTGACAATAGTTAGATTTGCCATTTCACAGAGGAAGATTTTCATAACTTTTCAAACATGACCTTTCTTTACTTAGCAAATACAATATATTATCTTTCTCTTTCCCTCTTTATCTCTCTCTCTCTCTCTCGCTCCCTTGACGTCCAGGCCTTCTCTTCCCATCCGCTGTCCTTCTGAGAGCTGTCCTAGCCAATGCCCAGACTATATATATATTTCGTCTTCTTTTTTTGTCGTCACACTGCTACCGGTTTTTGCCCAGTGTCATGGTTTTCTGTTTTTGTCTTGCGCTGTTCTGGGGGCGTGGGTGATTGTTATTTTTGCTCTTTGACTGGATTCAAATATCATGGCCTTATATCAAGATAGCCAGAGTACAGTAAGAACAACAGAAGGAATAACTGACTGGTTCTCCATTACATCAGGTGTTAGACAAGGTTGTGTCCTCTCACCACTACTATTTATTGCATATATGGATAAAATAACTCAAGAGTCAAATTCAGATAATGATGAAATAAATGAACTGCTTGTTGCAGATGATCAGTGCCTGATACATCAAAATGAACAAGATCTACAACATCATATTGACACCTTAAACAAAAATTGTGTAAAACATGACATGAAAATCAACAACACTAAAGCAGAAATAATGAATATGGGAAGAAAACATAATAATCTAGACATCCATGTCAATGGTACTAAAATAAACCAATTGAAAGAATTCAAATACTTAGGAAGCATATTCACAGAAGACGGAAAACTGAATAGAGAGATAGAGGCTAGAGTGCAAAAAGCAAATGATGTAACCTACCAACTAGCCCCATTGTTAAGGCACCCACAAATTTCACAGACAGTTAAGCAACAGATGATCAACAGCATTTTTATACCTACTTTGTGTTACAGAGCCAAACATGGACAATGAGTAAAGCGCAGTCACAAAAATAACTACATGTGAAATGCGTTGCCTGAGAAAAGTTGCCAACAACACAAGAAAAGACAGTCCCCAACATGAGCATAAGAAAGAAAGTTGGCACAAAACCGTGCTTGAATTACATTGAGAAACAAAGAATGAAGTGGTTTGGCCACTTAATAAGAATGCATCCAAACTCCACAGTATACAGAGTCTTCTACAACAGAACATCGGGAAAGAAGACAAGAGGAAGACCAAGGAAAAGATGGTTAGATGGCGTAGCAGAATCCTGTGAAAGAGCAAAGATAACAATCACACAAGCCACCAGAACAGTGCAAGACAAAACAGAAAACCACGACACTGGACAACAACCCGGTAGCAGTGTGACGACAAAAGAAAAGAAGAAGACAGGATTCTGCTATTCCATCTAACCATCTTTTTCTTGATCTCCCTCTCGTCATAGATATATATATATTCTAGACACAGACAATAGACTATACATCTTCACTGAACACAGACAATAGACTATACATCTTCACTGAACACAGACAATAGACTATACATCTTCCCTGAACACAGACAATAGACTATACATCTTCCCTGAACACAGACAATAGACTATACATCTTCCCTGAACACAGACAATAGACTATACATCTTCACTGAACACAGACAATAGACTATACATCCTCCCTGAACACAGACAATAGACTATACATCTTCCCTGAACACAGACAATAGACTATACATCTTCACTGAACACAGACAATAGACTATACATCTTCCATGAACACAGACAATAGACTATTTCTCTGCTTCTGAAGTGGGTGGTCTGGGTTCAATTCTACAGCAAGAGAGAAATGTTTTCCGACCGTAAAGGCTCTCAGGACGACACAACATCAATAAGGTACCAGAAAATCCGTGGAGAGTAAAGGCGGCCTAATATACCTCACAACATGCCAAAGGGTTCCATTGCTTTTATCTTATATACATTTATTCAGTGAGCTTGTCACTTGACTACAATGTAATATGTGTGTGGCCCACATAAGTTGTGCTATTTCAACAAGACATGCCAATGGATGTCTATGTAAGCTTTTTGTGGACCTCAAATGTTGATACTTTTATACGACACCCCCCTGGATGTCTATGTAAGATTTTTGTGGACCTCAAATGTTGATACTTTTATACGACACCCCCCTGGATGTCTATGTAAGATTTTTGTGGACCTCAAATGTTGATACTTTTATACGACACCCCCCGCCCGCGTGCCCAGCGTGTTCGTAGCGCGTTGGACTGTGGGTGACTAGCCCTCTGTGTACGGGTTCAATTCCGTGTGCAGGCAGAAAAGGCCACAGATTCCCCAGATTCACGGTGTTCGTGGCACCGAACCGAAGGGTTACGATGTCCATGGCACCGAGCCGAAGAGCTGAAAGCTCAAGTGCTTCTGGATCGGAAAAAAAAAATACGACACCCCTGGATGTCTATGTAAGATTTTGTGGTTCTCAAATGTTGATACTTTTATACGACACGCCCCTGGATGTCTATGTAAGTTTTTTGGGGGGTTCTCAAATGTTGATACTTTTATACGACACACCCCTGGATGTCTATGAAAGCTTTTTGTGATCCTCATTTGCCTGGTTTGGCGCTTCTGACTGATTTTTGCCAGAAGACCTGCTTTCCTTACTATAGTGTCCCCCACTATTCAGGCATGACTTCTCCGAATTCAGAGGTATAACTTCTTTTAAAGCCCGGATTTTAAAGTCGCAAGATTGAGTTCATTGCACCGGGTTTTACCCCATATCGCTCTGTCCCTTTCCGCAGAAATAACACGCCACCTGACGAGACCATTGCACAAAGCACGAACACCGTAACTCCGGCATCAAACCAAGATTCTCTGGGAAAAAATGCACTCGTGAATAGAGCGGATTCGAACCTACTATAGCAAGGCAACGTCTTAACTGCTTTGCCATAGAGGCCCCATAAACTAACTTCTAAAATTGTATAATAAAATATTAGACTAGCTCCACACGTTCTGTTGATCTAAAAGCTATCCACTCAGCTTGCACGAACTGAGTCTATATTCAAATTCTATAGTCTAGACTGATTGCTATATTTCTGGAAATATTTCCCGATAGATTAGACAGTCTGTTTTTTTCCTCTGTACGAGTACGTGTCTACAGACTCCCTGACGTCACTCATTTAACGAGAGAGATTCCGAATGCAGCAAGTAGTCGTGTCTGCCAGAGGCGGTTCTACGAGCCGAGTGTGGAGGGCAGGCGGGAAGATCGACAACAAAATAGACGAGGAAGCTTTATCAGAGTCGTTACAATCCGTTCCCTGACACAGTGAGAATAATTAAAGTTCTAGTACCTCAGGCAGTCTTGAGAAAATGTTTCTCATTGGTTCTGTCCTGAGAGTCTGTGGGGATGACATTGGATATGGTTGACTATCTTCTAGTTTTTCATATAGCTTTCTTGTTCTAATATTATCAAGTTCTGGGTCAAGATGACGTGTGCATCGAAAGGTCTGTCCAGATCTTGGATAAGTGACCCAGTAATGAAACTGGGATTAGATATTGTATTGTCACGTGGTAATATGCTCTGGAGACGTTGAACTTTGAAAGACTTCCAGGTACTGCACACATAACGACGAGTGAGTTCTACTTTGATTGGTTTGTCAAGATCCCCACTATAGATGACAGCAGTGGCGACTCGTGATCATTTTTGTTTGTGGGGCCAGACAGATATATTCGGAAAAACCATGGTTTCGGTTAGGATATATGTTAATGTATATAAAATGATAAATACACGTTACACTTTATTTTGGGTGGGGCCCTGACCACTGGTCCTTAATGACGAGCCGCCACTGGATGTCAGAAATATGAATATAAATCTCTAATTTAATGTCAAACTTAACAATCTCATACTTCACAATCAAGGATCATCATCAACTAGCGTGTACCTTCAGAAACTTGTCTTCCATGACATCAACCCTGAAAAACTCTGGCGCCAACAGCAGTCATTCTCAGATTATTCAATGACATCTTGCATCCATCGTCTTCTAGGTCTTCTTCTCGTTCTTCTCTCATGCACCATTCCCTCCAAAACTATCTTCTCCTGGCACTCATATCGTTTGATGTGTCCGAAATATTTAATTGTCCTTGATGTTATGGTCTTTAATAGCCAGCTCTCTTTAATATCAAGCTGTTGCAGAACAGAAGTATTTGTTCTATTTTATGTCCATGATATTCTACATACTCTTCTGTATCTCAAACTTAACCTGAAACTTCACAATCAAGGAACACAAGAATATAATTTTAGGTTTTGTCTTCTCATTTCACTTGATCCGAACGCCCGAGTGGTTACCGGGGCCCAAATTTGGGTTGTAAAGAATAGAACCACTGTTACCTGCCACGCATGTGGTAAGAGGCGGCTAAGGAGGTTTGGCTGAAATCGGATGCACATGTAGAAGTCTATGTGTTTAGGGGCCTACCAAACCAATGTGCAACGTATACACGTTCTTGGCAAAGATCAAACATATCACAAAGAGTGATTAAAATTGATCGTAAAGAACGAACGCAAAGAATCAGAACTAAACTCCTTCATTTGCAAAATTGTAACGCCAATATGTTTTCTTAAGACATTACATCTGCTTGTTAATTATCCATTCAGTGGAAGATATACCTGCATCGATCCTTCTAAGTTCCTTACTATCATTGTATGTGTCGCTTCTTGTTCTTCTTCACCTTTCAACTCCCAACGGAGCACAGGTCTTCAACAAACATCTTCTTCTTTTCCTCTCTCCTGCCATCCCTTCCAATTATTTCCATGTTTTACCTATCCTTTTAATATCAGCATCCAATTCTCTTCACCAGGTCTGTCTAGGTCTTCCCGATGCGCGGAAGCCTACAAATCTAGTCTGGTCCGAGCGGATCAGATCGGGAGGTAACTCGAGGAGGCTGCGGTGATACGTAATAAATTGACGTTTAAAGACAAAGACACGTATGTATGGTATCACATAGGCAAGCAAAATAATAGCAAAATGATAAAACTAACGAAAACCAACGTTTCGGTCTAGCCCCTACAGTAGATATCTCCGCCCTGTGACAATCCAGACACTTACCTTCGTTTTTGTCCCAGGTCATTCTAGGAGTGAAGGCAACGAGAGAGCGGATGCACCGGCGAGCAATGCTATGATCAAGAATGCGGCTTCTATGAATAAAAGCGACATCATCAACGCTCTAAGAGAAAACATACGCTCTGAAGATTTCAACGACGAAGATAAAGGTATTCTCTATCTCGGTTGCGCAAGTTGTGCATACCGATAGGTGCGGCAAGACAGGAAAACCATGAGAGAAACCACAGTAGATACATCAATCAACACAGAACGGGAGTTGTTAGCCTAAACACTGAAATACATCTTAGGAGGAGGTCAGAGCAGTTATGGACATGTCCGATGTGCGATGAAGATGATCCTCAAATGAACAATGAGCTATCTCCATTGCCAGTCGTGACGTTTTTTGAATTGAATATACGAATTTTCTACTGCACTACCCTTCAATTCTGCTGCAGTGTATATGCCCATCCAGACTTCATTCCCCAAATCACTGAACCATGGGTATAGACGACAAAGTACTCATAAGTTATATTCCTTATCTCTACATCTGTGCCCGCCTGCCCAGCGTGTTCGTAACGCGTTGGACTGCGGGTGACTAACCTCTGTGTGTGCGGGTTCAATTCCGGGCTGGCAGAAACACTACAGGTTCCCCAGATTCCGGTGTTCGTGTACCGAACCGAAGGGTTACGATGTCCATGGCACCGAGCCGAAGAGCTGAAAGCTCAAGTGCTTCTGAATCGGAATTTTTTTTTTTTTAAATCTCTACATCTGTATCTGGATGAGAGAACAACTAGTTTCAAGAAACCAGAAACACGGAACCAGGGAATATGATCAATAAATAAACAGTGAGAAATTTTTTAGGGAATAAAAAAACACAAATTACCAAACACAGGATTCTAACCACAACTGTATTTCTTACGGTACCCATTGCCTAGGGTACCAATCCTATTTTCATCTCTTCTAATCTGTACCGTCTTTTAATTCCACATAGTTCTCATGTTTCATGTGTCAATTCTGGAACTTTACCTTAAGAAAAGAAGATTACGACTTTCTCGCTTTTGTCATATCTTATCTTGATGGAACTCTTTCCTCTAGTTGGGACAATTATCGGCTATGTAGTTAAGCGTGCCTACATCGCAAAAGTGAAAGTCGAAAACTGACAAAAAGAGTAGCTTTAGGTATCAAATATTATAAAGGAAACGAAGGTGAAATATTTAGGTCATTATCTTAGATCAGACGAAAAAAACTAAATCGACAAGTCCATATGGTCACCAGTTGGGAAAGAAACGTGGAAGCCCAAAGACCACTTTTCCCGAAGAACAATCCAACAAGAAAGTAAACTATTGGGATGTAAACCATACAAGATCTCCAACTGCTGCAAGAACCATCACATGGAGATCTAAAACCTCTGCCTATTGCCCTTTGGCACAGAAAGAACAAACTAACTAACTATGGGGTGGGGAGGGGGGGGCATTTAGTGAAGGGCAGCAAATGTATTCTTCATAAGGAATAGACAGTATATCTAGATGGCCTCACAGTCAAACGATTGATATCCTCACCTGTCCTCCCCAGTTAGATATCATCAACTTATTCTCTCCAGTTAGATATCATCAACTTATTCTCTCCAGTTAGATACCATCAACTTATCCTCTCCAGTTAGATATCATCAACTTATTCTCTCCAGTTAGATATCATCAACTTATTCTCTCCAGTTAGATATCATCAACTTATTCTCTCCAGTTAGATATCATAAACTTATTCTCTCCAGTTAGATACCATCAACTTATTCTCTCAAGTTAGATATCATCAACTTATTCTCTCCAGTTGATTCATCACTTATTCTCTCCAGTTAGATATCATCAACTATTCTCTCCAGTTAGATACCATCAACTTATTCTCTCCAGTTAGATATCATAAACCCTATCTCTCGATTTGAATATCATCACTTATTCTCTCCAGTTAAATATCTCACTTTTCTCTCCAGTTAGATACCATCAACTTATTCTCTCGTTAGATATCATCAACTTATTCTCTCCAGTTAGATATCATCAACTTATTCTCTCCAGTTAGATACCATAAACTTATTCTCTCCAGTTAGATATCATCAACTTATTCTCTCAGTTAGATACCATCAACTTATTCTCTCGTTAGATATCATCAACTTATTCTCTCGTTAGATATCATCAACTTATTCTCTCCAGTTGATACCATCACTTATTCTCTCGTTAGATATCATCAACTTATTCTCTCCAGTTAGATACCATCAACTTATTCTCTCAGTTAGATACTATCAACTTATTTTTCGTTAGATACCATAAACTTATTCTCTCAGTTAGATACCATCAGCTTATTCTCTCGTTAGATATCATCAACTTATTCTCTCCAGTTAGATATCATCAACTTATTCTCTCGTTAGATATCATCAACTTATTCTCTCCAGTTAGATATCATCAACTTATTCTCTCCAGTTAGATACCATCAACTTATTCTCTCGTTAGATATCATCAACTTATTCTCTCCAGTTAGATACCATCAACTTATTCTCTCAGTTAGATACCATCAACTTATTCTCCCCAGTTAGATACCATAAACTTATTCTCTCCAGTTAGATACATCAACTTATTTCTCGTTAGATACCATCAACTTATTCTCTCCAGTTAGATACCATCAACTTATTCTCCCCCAGTTGATATCATCAACTTTTTTCTCCAGTTAGATACCATCAACTTATTCTCTCCAGTTAGATATCATCAACTTATTCTCTCGTTAGATATCATCAACATTCTCTCCAGTTAGAATCATCAACTTTTTCTCTCCAGTTAGATACCATCAACTTATTCTCTCCAGTTAGATATCATCAACTTATTATCTCGTTAGATATCATCACTATTCTCTCCAGTTAGATATCACCCAACTTATTCTCTCCAGTTAGATATCATCAACTTATTCTCTCCAGTTAGATATCACCCAACTTATTCTCTCCAGTTAGATACCATCAACTTATTCTCTCCAGTTAGATATCATCACTTATTCTCAGTTAGATCCATCAACTTATTCTCTCGTTAAAATATCATCAACTTATTCTCCCCAGTTGATATCATCAACTTATTCTCTCCAGTTAGATACCATAACTTATTCTCCCCAGTTAGATATCATCAACTTATTCTCTCCAGTTAGATCCATCAACTTATTCTCTCCAGTTAGATATCATCAACTTATTCTCTCCAGTTAGATACCATCAACTTATTCTCTCGTTAGATATCATCAACTTATTCTCTCCAGTTAGATATCATAAACTTATTCTCTCCAGTTAGATACCATAAACTTATTCTCTCCAGTTAGATATCATCAACTATTTTTCCCCAGTTAGATACCATCAACTTATTCTCTCCCAGTAGATATCATCAACTTATTCTCCAGTTAGATATCATCAACTTATTCTCTCCAGTTAGATATCATCAACTTATTCTCTCCAGTTAGATATCATCAACTTATTCTCTCCAGTTAGATATCATAAACTTATTCTCTCGTTAGATATCATCAACTTATTCTCTGTTAGATATCATCAACTTATTTCTCGTTAGATACCATCAACTTATTCTCCAGTTAGATATCATCAACTTATTCTCCAGTTAGATATCATCAACTTATTCTCCCCAGTCAGATATCACACTTTTCTCTCTGTTAGATATCATCACTTATTTTCTCCAGTTAGATATCATCAACTTATTCTCCCCAGTTAGATACCATCAACTATTCTCTCAGTTAGATATCATCAACTTATTCTCTCCAGTTAAATATCATCAACTTATTTTCTCCAGTTAGATATCATCAACTTATTCTCTCTAGTTAGATATCATCAACTTATTTTCTCCAGTTAGATACCATCAACTTATTCTCTCCAGTTAGATATCATCAACTTATTCTCTCCAGTTAGATATCATCAACTTATTCTCTCCAGTTAGATACCATCAACTTATTCTCTCCAGTTAGATATCATCAACTTATTCTCTCGTTAGATACCATCAACTTATTCTCTCCAGTTAGATACCATCAACTTATTCTCTCCAGTTAGATATCATCAACTTATTCTCTCCAGTTAGATACAATCAACTTATTCTCTCCAGTTAGATACCATCAACTTATTCTCTCCAGTTAGATACCATCAACTTATTCTCTCCAGTTAGATATCATCAACTTATTCTCTCCAGTTAGATACCATCAACTTATTCTCTCCAGTTAGATATCATCAACTTATTCTCTCCAGCTAAAATTACCATCAATTTATTCTCTCCAGTTAGATACTATCAACTTATTCTCCCCAGTTAGATACCATCAACTTATTCTCTCCAGTTAGATACCATCAACTTATTTCCTCCAGTTAGATATCATCAACTTATTCTCTCCAGTTAGATATCATCAACTTATTCTCTCGTTAGATATCATCAACTTATTCTCTCCAGTTAGATACCATCAACTTATTCTCTCAGTTAGATATCATCACTTATTCTCTCTCAGTTAGATACCATCAACTTATTCTCTCAGTTAGATCCCATCAACTTATTCTCTCCAGTTAGATACCATCAACTTATTCTCTCCAGTTAGATACCAATCACTTATTCTCTCCAGTTAGATATCATCAACTTATTCTCCCCAGTTAGATATCATCAACTTATTCTCTCCAGTTAGATACCATCAACTTATTCTCTCCATTTAGATATCATCAACTTATTCTCTCCAGTTAGATATCATAAAATTATTCTCTCGTTAGATACCATCAATTTATTCTCCCCAGTTGAATATCATCAACTTATTCTCTCCAGTTAGATACCATCAACTATTCTCCCCAGTTAGATATCATCAACTTATTCTCCCCAGTTAGATACCATCAACTTATTCTCTCCAGTTAGATCCATAAACTTTTCTCCCCAGTTAGATATCATCAACTTATTTCTCCATTTAGATACCATCAACTTATTCTCCCCCAGTTAGATATCATCAACTTATTCTCTCCAGTTAGATACCATCAACTTATTCTCTCCAGTTAGATATCATCAACTTATTCTCTCCAGTTAGATACCATCACTTATTCTCCCCAGTTAGATATCATCACTTATTCTCTCAGTTAGATATAACATTCTCTCCAGTTAGATACCATCAACTTATTCTCTCCAGTTAGATATCATCAACTTATTCTCTCCATTTAAAATACCATCAACATTCTCTCCAGTTAGATATCATCAACTTATTCTCCAGTTAGATACCATCAACTTATTCTCCCCATTTAAAGATATCATCAACTTATTCTCTCCAGTTAGATACATCAACTTATTCTCTCCAGTTAGATATCATCAGCTTTTTCTCTCCAGTTAGATACCATCACTTATTCCCCAGTTAGATACCATCAACTATTCTCCCCAGTTAGATTCATCAACTTATTCTCTAGTTAGATACCATAAACCCATTTCCTCCGTTGATATCATCAACATTCTCTCCAGTTAGATATCATCAACTTATTCTCTCGTTAGATATCATCAACTTATTCTCTCGTTAGATATCATCAACTTATTCTCTCCGTTAGATCCATCAACTTATTCTCTCCAGTTAGATATCATCAACTTATTCTCTCCAGTTAGATACCATCAACTTATTCTCTCCAGTTAGATATCATCCTTATTTTTCCCCAGTTAGATATCATAAACTTATTCTCTCCAGTTAGATATCATCAAATTATTCTCTCCAGTTAGATACCATCAACCGCCCGAGTGGTTACCGGGGCCCACATGTGGGGTGTAAAGAATAGAACCAATGTTACCTGCCGCATGTCGAGGGGCGACTAGGAGGTTTGGCTGAAATCGGATGCCATGTCCCAAACGTGTAGAAAGTTTAGGGGCCCACCAAACCAATGTGCAACGTACACGTTCTTGGCAAAGATCAAACATATCACAAAGAGGATTAAAATTGGTCCAAGGAACGAAAGCAGAAGAAAAAGAAGAAGATACCATCAACTTATTCTCTCCAGTTAGATATCATCAACTTATTCTCTCCCGTTGATATCATCAACTTATTTCTCCAGTTAGATATCATCAACTTATTCTCTCTTAGAATATCATCAACTTATTCTCTCCAGTTGAAAATCAATTTATTCTCTCGTTAGATACCATCAGCTTATTCTCTCCAGTTAGATACCATCAACTTATTCTCTCCCGTTAGATACCATCAACTATTCTCTCCAGTTAGATACCATCAACTTATTCTCTCCAGTTAGATATCATCAACTTATTCTCTCAAGTTAGATATCATCAACTTATTCTCTCCAGTTAGATATCATCAACTTATTCTCTCCCGTTAGATATCATCAACTTATTCTCTCCAGTTAGTATCATCAACTTTCTCTCCCGTTAGATATATACTTATTCTCTCCAGTTAGATACCATCAACTTATTCTCTCCCGTTGAATTATCATCAACTTATTCTCTCCCGTTAGATACCATCAACTTATTCTCTCCAGTTAGATACCATCAATTAATTTCCTCCCGTTAGATATCATCACTTATTCTCTCCAGTTAGATTCATCAACTTATTCTCTCCCGTTAGATACCATCAACTATTCTCTCCAGTTAGATATCATCAACTTATTCTCTCCCGTTAGATATCATCAACTTATTCTCTCGTTAGATATCATCAACTTATTCTCTCCAGTTAGATATCATCAACTTATTCTCTCCCGTTAGATCCATCAACTTATTCTCTCCAGTTAGATACCATCAACTTATTCTCTCCCTTAGATACCATCAACTTATTTCCTCAGTTAGATACCATCAACTTATTCTCTCCAGTTAGATATCATCAACTTATTCTCTCCAGTTAGATACCATCAACTTATTCTCTCAAGTTAGATATCATCAACTTATTCTCTCCAGTTAGATATCATCAACTTATTCTCTCCAGTTAGATATCATCAACTTATTCTCTCTAGTTAGATATCATCCCCTTATTCTCTCCAGTTAGATATCATCAACTTATTCTCCAGTTAGATACCATCAACTTATTCTCTCCCGAGATATCATCAACTTATTCTCCAGTTAGATACCATCAATTATTCTTTCCCGTTAGATACCACCTTTTCTCCAGTTAGATATCATCAACTTATTCTCTCCAGTTAGATATCATCAACTTATTCTCTCCAGTTAGATACCATCAACTTATTCTCTCCAGTTAGATACCATCAACTTATTCTCTCCAGTTAAAATTCATCACTTATTCTCTCCAGTTAGATACCATCAACTTATCTCTCAATTAGAAAATCATCAACTTATTCTCTCGTTAGATACATCAACTTATTCTCTCCAGTTAGATATCATCAACTTATTCTCTCTGGGTTTGATATCATCAACTTATTCTCTCCCGTTAGATATCATCAACTTATTCTCTCCAGTTAATTCATCAACATTCTCTCGTTAGATACCATCAACTTATTCTCTCAGTTAAAATATCATCAACTTATTCTCTCCCGTTAGATACCATCAACTTATTCTCTCCAGTTAGATATCATCAACTTATTCTCTCCAGTTAGATACCATCAACTTATTCTCTTTAGATCCATCAACTTATTCTCTCCAGTTAGATATCATCAACTTATTTTCTCCAGTTAGATACCATCAACTTATTCTCTCCAGTTAAGATAATCAGCTTATTCTCTCCAGTTAGATACCATCAACCCTTTTTCTCTCCAGTTAGATACCATCAACTTATTCTCTCCAGTTAGATATCATCAACTTATTCTCTCCAGTTAGATATCATCAACTTATTCTCTCCAGTTAGATATCATCAACTTATTCTCTCCAGTTAGATATCATCAACTTATTCTCTCCAGTTAGATACCATCAACTTATTCTCTCCAGTTAGATATCATCCCAAAATTCTTCTAGTTAGATATCATCAACTTATTCTCTCGTTAGATATCATCAACTTATTCTCTCCAGTTAGATACCATCAACTTATTCTCTCCAGTTAGATACCATCAACTTATTCTCTCAGTTAGATACCATCAACTTATTCTCTCCAGTTAGATACCATCAACTTATTTCCTCCAGTTAGATATCATCACTTATTCTTCGTTAGATACCATCAATTATTCTCTCCAGTTAGATATCTAACTTATTCTCTCCAGTTAGATACCATCAACTTATTCTCTCCAGTTAGATATCATCAATTATTCTTCCCCGTTAGATATCATCAACTTATTCTCTCCGTTAGATATCATCCTTTTCTCTCCAGTTAGATACATCAACTTATTCTCTCCCGTTAGATATCATCAACTTATTCTCTCCAGTTAGATACCATCAACTTATTCTCTCCAGTTAGATACCATCAACTTATTCTCTCAGTTAGATATCATAACTATTCTCTCAGTTAGATATCATCAACTTATTCTCTCCAGTTAGATACCATCAACTTATTCTCTCCAGTTAGATACCATCAACTTATTCTCTCCAGTTAGATATCATCACTATTCTCTCCAGTTAGATACCATCAACTTATTCTCTCCAGTTAGATATCATCAACTTATTCTCTCGTTAGATACCATCAACTTATTCTCTCCAGTTAGATATCATCAACTTATTCTCTCTAGTTGATATCATCAACATTCTCTCCAGTTAGATATCATCAACTTATTCTCTCCAGTTAGATATCATCAACTTTTCTCGTTAGATACCATCACATTTCTCCCGTTGATATCATAACTTATTCTCTCCCGTTAGATACCATCAACATTCTCTCCAGTTAGATATCATCAACTTATTCTCCAGTTAGATACCATCAACTTATTCTCTCGTTAGATACCATCAACTTATTCTCTCCAGTTAGATATCATCAACTTATTCTCTCCAGTTAGATACCATCAACGTATTCTCTCCAGTTAGATATCATCAACTTATTCTCTCCCGTTAGATACCCATCAACTTTTCTCTCCCGTTAGATACCATCAACTTATTCTCTCGTTAGATATCATCAACTTATTCTCTCCAGTTAGATATCATCAACTTATTTTCTCCAGTTGATTCATCAACTTATTCTCTCCGGGTTTGATACCATCAACTTATTCTCTCCCGTTAGATATCATCAACTTATTCTCTCTAGTTAGATATCATCAACTTATTCTCTCGTTAGATATCTCAACATTCTCTCCAGTTAGATAACCATCAACTTATTCTCTCCCGTTAGATACCATCAACTTATTCTCTCCAGTTAGATACCATCAACTTATTCTCTCCAGTTAGATACCATCAACTTTTTTCCTCAGTTAGATATCATCAACTTATTCTCTCGTTAGATACCATCAACTTATTCTCTCCAGTTAGATATCATCAACTTATTCTCTCCAGTTAGATACCATCAACTTATTCTCTCCAGTTAGATATCATCAACTTATTCTCTCCAGTTAGATATCATCAACTTATTCTCTCCAGTTAAAATATCTCAACTTATTCTCTCCCGTTAGATATCATCAACTTATTCTCTCCAGTTAGATACCATCAACTTATTCTCTCCAGTTAGATATCATCAACTTATTCTCTCCAGTTAGATATCATCACATTCTCTCGTTTAGATATCATCAACATTCTCTCATTAGATATCTAACTTTCTCTCTTAGATACCATCAACTTATTCCTCCAGTTAGATACCATCAACTTATTCTCTCCAGTTAGATACCATCAACTTATTCTCTCCAAATTAGATATCATCAACTTATTCTCTCCAGTTAGATACCATCAACTTATTCTCATTAGATATCATCAACTATTCTCTCCAGTTAATCCATCAACTTATTTTCTCCCGTTAGATTCATCACTTATTCTCTCCAGTTAGATACCATCAACTTATTCTCTCCAGTTAGATATCATCAACTTATTCTCTCAAGTTAGATATCATCAACTTATTCTCTCCAGTTAGATACCATCAACTTATTCTCTCCCGTTAGATATCATCAAAATTATTCTCTCCCGTTAGATACCATCAACTTATTCTCTCCAGTTAGATATCATCAACTTATTTCTCCAGTTAATATATAACTTATTCTCTCCAGTTAGATATCATCCTTATTCTCTCCAGTTAGATATCATCAATTATTCTCTCCCGTTAGATATCATCAACTTATTCTCTCCAGTTAGATATCATCAACTTATTCTCTCCAGTTAGATACCATCAACTTATTCTCTCCCGTTAAAATACCATCAACTTATTCTCCAGTTAGATCCCTCAACTTATTTCCTCCCCGTTAGATACCATCAACATTCTCCAGTTAGATACCATCAACTTATTCTCTCCAGTTAGATACCATCAACTTTTTTCCTCCCCGTTAGATACCATCAACTTATTCTCTCCAGTTAGATATCACACTTATTTCTCCCGTTAGATATCATCAACTTATTCTCTCAGTTAGATTCATCAACTTATTCTCTCCAGTTAGAATATCATCACTTATTCTCTCCAGTTAGATATCTAACTTATTCTCTCAGTTTGATTCATCAACTTATTCTCTCCAGTTAGATATCATCAACTTATTCTCTCCAGTTAGATACCATCAACTTGCTCTCCAGTTAGATATCATCAACTTATTCTCTCCCGTTAGATATCATCAACTTATTCTCTCCAGTTAGATATCATCAACTTATTCTCTCCCGTTAGATACCATCAACTTATTCTCTCCCGTTAGATATCATCAACTTATTCTCTCCAGTTAGATATCATCAACTTATTCTCTCCAGTTAGATATCATCAACTTATTTCCTCCAGTTAGATACCATCAACTTATTCTCTCCATTAATATCATCAACTATTCCCCTCGGTTAGATATCATCAACTTATTTCCTCCAGTTAGATATCATCAACTTTTTCCCCTCCAGTTAGATATCATCAACTTATTCTCTCCAGTTAGATATCATCAACTTATTCTCTCCAGTTAGATACCATCAACTTATTCTCTCCCGTTAGATATCATCAACTATTCTCTCGTTAGATACCATCAACTTATTCTCTCCAGTTAGATATCATCAACTTATTCTCTCCAGTTAGATACCCTCAACATTCTCTCGTTAGATATCATCAACTTATTCTCTCCAGTTAGATATCATCAACTTATTCTCTCCAGTTAGATACCATCAACTTATTCTCTCCCGTTAGATATCATCAACTTATTCTCTCCAGTTAGATACCATCAACTTATTCTCTCGTTAGATATCATCAACTTATTCTCTCCAGTTAGATATCATCAACTTATTCTCTCCAGTTAGATACCATCAACTTATTCTCTCCAGTTAGATATCATCAACTTATTCTCTCCCGTTAGATATCATCACTTATTCTCTCCAGTTAGATAAATCAACTTATTCTCTCCAGTTAGATACCATCAACTTATTCTCTCAGTTAGATATCATCAACTATTTTTCCCGTTTAGTCACAGAAACGTTGTGATTCAGAACAGAACATGCTCGGACTCCTGAGACAAAAGGCCAATGATGATGATGATTTTCTCCAGTTGAAAACCATCAACTTATTTTCTCCTCTCCAGTTAGAGATGTTGATACAATCAACATTAATGTCTGTCTCCGCTTTTTTATCATCATGCAATCCCCATTAGCTGTATGACACTGGTTTACTCCATCCTGCCCCTTCTTGTCTCACCCAGAAAGTGTATATTTCAGTTGCCTATCATTTATTTATGTTGTATTTTCACTGCGACCACTGCAATAAGCTAATGTACTAACCCCCCATTTCTTTCCTTACTGGCCAAGTGACGTTGAGATAGGGGGGGGGTGCTCGGTGAGTCGAGATGCCCGAGGCTATGATTGCTGATTCCTATTGGAGAGCCGAGCTTCGACACTGTGTCTGGTAATTTGGCGAGAGCTGGAAATCGTGACTGGCTCTGCCGCTTTGAACTTTCTCAAACGCCCGCAAGCCAGTGGCTAGAGCCAAGAATATCTATACTCTGGAAACCCATAACTAAACAGTTCCTTGGGAAAAAACCTGGTCCCTATCGTTGATAAGCTGGTAAATCTTCATAAATGTAAGCGATTCTTGCAATTCTCTAACGTTCACTCTCTTTCTCTCCCCCTCTTCTTTTCTTTAACAACCCTGTCTAATTCTCCACACTGTCTCACTTTTCGTACCCCCTATCTCGAGCATGCCTTCACCGACTCTCTTATTTCGTCCCCATCCTCTCTCTTTTTCGTAGATTTATCTCTCCTC
>JADZMA010001314.1:0-21469 GCA_020796225.1 Arion vulgaris
TTACGTGTCATTCTGTAGCATTTTTTCCAGTTTTTTCTTTCTAGTTTAATGTTTACATAATCCTAAAATTGATCAAAGAATCACAAGCAGGCATTGAAGTGGAAGGCAAATGATTTCAGAAAGAAAGGACTCCACTGGGAACCATGAAGCGAACTTTACTGCGAGAGGTGAGAAATATTCCATGGAAGAAATTGAGCGAGTTGCCCAAGGCGTGTGGTATTGAAAAATTACTTGCAGGCCCTATGTAACATATGTGCAAGTGGAATATATATATATATGTATCAAATCTGATGGTTTTGACAGCTGTTGAAGAACAGTGATTACTGCACTTTCCTTGTAGATGGAAAGTCTTGGTTCGATCCCCAGTTGGAGTGGTACTTCTTTGACCGCATAAGCGCAGAATTCATGAAATTAGTGAAACAGACAGCAGACTACTATCAGAGATCTGAAATCTTAGTCTAAAGGAGGAATAATTGCTTGGCAAGAACTCTTCTAGATGATTTAAATGAACTAGGCTATGTGTAACTGTTGTACATTGAGACAGCAACTCTTTACTACTTGCTTTGTCCATTACATGATTAATGAGGATCATAGTCACATCACTCTGAGCAGGTCTATAGGTGCTCTGATTTCTGCCCCAATATCTTTAGCCTCTTAATAACGGCTATTCAACCTATTCAGTGTAATTAATCAAATGCCTCTAACAAAGTGTTTGTGTCTTGCAGTTCCCATTTTCACTTCTATCTCCGTCACTCAGAATAGGGATGCAGATTTGTCAATGTCTTCAAAATGATCTATACGACCTGCTTCTCTTATAGCAGGGATGATAATTTTTGCGAAGTGGTTGAGACATTTGCCTGTTGTTCTGAAAGTTGTGGGTTTGAATCAGGACCGGTCACATGTGCAATTGATGATCTGCACCATCAATTGACAACTTCACCACAACTGCTGCTTAAGCCAGGTGATCTGCAAGCTATGCCTGTACTTCGCATGCCCTGGTACAAAATAAGGTTTAATGGGTAATTTAGGATGTGCTCAATGGTACAAGCCATTCATGTCTTATACAGCCAGTTGGAAGTTTCTTGAGCATACTCATTAAGTCGCTCAGTATACATGCATGTATGAATTCCTGTGTACTCAACCACTTCATAGCCATGGTTGACTCTTTTCTTCTTGTTTCGCCCACTATGAATTCAGACATAGTCAGGGTGCTTGATATGGCATTTCTGACTAATTTTTGCATGAAGATGTGCTTTCCTTTTTATCAGTGTCTATCCCTCGCCATACAGGTGTGCCATCTCTGACTTCAGAGGTAATGGTGACTCTAACCTCAGGCAATGTTGGACATGATGTATCACATATATTACCGCCCATGTGGTGCCGGGGCCCGCAAGGGAAGCAAAGAATAGTACCACTTCAACCTACAATGCATGCGTAGAGGCGACTAATGCAGGCCCTAGGGATGCTACCCTAGTAACTAAAAAGCAGCGAAGAAATTGGATATGCTGGCCTACTTGTAGATGCATAACTGGCACAACGTACAATCACTCTTAGGTTCAGATCACATACAAATCACACAGAGTGGTTGACAAGTGGTCGATATGGAGCGTTCGAAGAAGAGACATATACTACCTCAGACATATTAAATATGACATTTCTTTTATATGCGCTTCAATATCCACCAGGTGAAACAGAGCTTTGTCAAGCAGGTGTTGAGCACTAACACACAACAAGCCAATATTATTCCTACACCTGGAGGTGAGCTGTGCTTTAATTTTGTTGTTGTCTTTGTTTGGTTGTTCTTGTTTGTTTTTCTTCTGTTAACAACTTCTTCTTCAAAGCGCTCCATATCAATCACTTGTTAAACCACGCTTTGGATTTGTATGTGATCTCAGCCTAAGAGCAATTTACCTCTTTTTTTGCCAGTTATGTCCTACAAGTAGGCAGAACTAATTTCTTCTACATTTTTTTATTTACTAGGGTAACTTTAGACCCCTACCTCAGTGCCTCTTCGACATGCCTTGCGGGCCCAATGTTACTATTCTTTGTTTTACTAGTCTTTTTTTTCTTCTCGTTTAAAAACCCCTTAAAACGCTCCATATCAATCACTTTTTAAAACCACCTTTGGAATTTTATGTGATCTAAACCTAGAGAAATTCGTTGTCCATTTTGTTTTTTCAAGTGGGCCCGGGAACATAAAGATTTCTTCTACACTTTTTTTTACTAGGGTAACCCTAGATCCCTACCTAAATAGCCTTTTTACGACATGCCTTGCGAGTCACAGTGTTACTATTCTTTGTCCCCCCTCCATTGGGCTGGAAACAGGGGTTTCCCCACAAATCTAAAAATAAATTCCTTCATGGATTTAGTTTTATAAAATTTAACCAGCAGTGTTTTTGTATCAAAGGTACTTTTTAAGAAATATAAATAACCAACCTGTAATCGGGAATTTCATTTGTCCTTTAAAATTTTAAAGGGAATTCATAATCTTAAAACCTATCCATTTTAAAATTCCTTTACTTTCGATGATGTTTCCTGTTTGATTTTTTCTTTTTAAAGTATTCTCTTTTTAAAAAAATATGTTTTCTTTTCTCAAAAAGTTTCCCCTGGCCCCTTTCAGCATCGTCTATTCTTGGATTAACTCTTATAAACTTAATTTTCGAAACAGACAGTCACAACCTTAAAGGAGATCAGACGGGGTCTACACCTTCTGCATTAAACCCTGTGGGTGGGGTATGAATACCAGTGTAGTATGATCTTTTTCTCAATATTTATTGTGAAACCAACCTCCATTTCTCCTTTTTTTTTAATGAAATCGACCTCCATGTTCTCTTTAAATTTTTTACCCAACCCAACCCCCTTTGGGAACTTTGGATAGAGGGAATAGATTTTTGCGATTCTCCCCCCCCAACCCTTTTTAAAAAATATGAGTCGTTTGTTGACCCCTTTCTTTACCCCTTTTTCCATTTGGGCCCCTCCAGGGATTGATAGGACCATCATCTTTTGCATTTAAAAAGGAATGACCGGGGAACTAATCTATTTCTTACAAAAAGAAGATTTAGCCCGGGGGGAAAAACCCATTAGTAATTTTGGGGTTTCCCATATGAAATTTTTGTAATACTGTATCTTTTTTTTAAATCCTTTTTTTCCCCTACTTTTGCAACTTTTTATTTCAACTTTTACCCTTCCCTAATTATTTTGGTTCAAACCTTTTTCCTTAAATGAACATTATCTTTTTATTTTTATCTTTTTTTCACACTGGTGGCGTCATTTTCTTAAACCTGCTTTTTTTTTATATCCCTCGGGTTTTCCCAATTGGATTATTTTTGATTTTAAATTTTCCCAAGTGTTTTATCTTTTTTTAACCCCCGATGAACATTGCCCCATAGAATAAAATTTGTACAGATAATTTGATAAGATTTTATAAAAAAACCCCCCATTTTTGTCCCCAAATTTTGTTAGTCTTTTGCCTTTCCCTGATTTTAATTCCTATACAATGAGCCCGGTTCTCTGGATGTATATCCAAATTTTTTAGTTCATCGGGGTTAAAACCCTTTTTTGTGTTGTTGTCTCTCCTTCCCCAGTGTTCTTTCCCCCCAGTTGATTCATCGGTACAATCTTGCAGGATTTGGGGGGCTGTCTATTTCCCTTATTTTTCTTGTAGCATTGTATCAGAGCTGTTTAATTATAGAGAAACCCTAAAGGCTGACCCCTCCCAAACCCCCTTTCTTTATAGAGCAACCCGTTCATCCTCACAATACAAATTGAAGAACAAGGCGTTTTTGCAGATGATGGTAAGTAGATTGTAGTCATCATATTTAGTTTTGTACATTTAGAAAATTACACCCTGGTTGGGAAATATAAATTAATGTGGAAGCTTTGGGAATTAAAACTTTGGATAACCTTTTTTTTCTTGAACTCTCCGTATTGACCACTTTTAAAACCCCTTTTTCTTTGTTTTGGATCTAAATAATTGTCCCCTTCCAGTTTGTCCTACAAGAAAACCAGCACACCTGATTTCAAAAAATTTTTTTATTTTCTTGGGTAGTTTCCCCTAGGCTACCTTGGTACCCCCTTTTAAAATGCCCGGGAGATCGCAGTCCCCAACACTTTGGGGGGGCCCCGGGAACCACATGCGATTTTAAGCACTGATTTTTTGTGCTTTTGTTTCCTAGACAAGTGGTCTTGGTTTGATCCCCAAGTTTGAATTTTATTTTACCACAAGCGATTTGAAGGTCGAGGTTTTGGACACTGGAGAAACACGGGAAGTAATGGTGACAAGAAATTTTTTTAAATCCCCATATTTTCCTCATCACCTTTTGGGTTTCCCTTTTGGGGGTCAGTGAAAATACTGGCCCAACACCTTACCCCCCAAAATACTATATGGTATAAAAAGGGGGGTTATAAATTTTTCTCTCCCCTTATGGTTGAAAAAGAAAATGAATGGGGTAGTATCGGGTTTTGAATAATGATGTGAGAAAAAAATAATATCTTACCTTAAGCAAAAAAGATGAAAAATATATTAGAAAAAAAAAATTTTTTGGAAAAGTAAATAAATAGAATGGAAGGAGGCCCAAAAATTAAAGGAAATTGGTTAAGTAGTTTGTTTTTGTTCTGGAAAATTTTGGATTGGGTTTTTGGGGTTTATTTATTTTGGATCCCAAAATTGATGCTGGAGTTCAGGCTTTTGCAATCCATCATGGGGGTACCATTTCTATAAAAGATTGGAAGTCGGGGGGAACCTGATGAAAAATAAAACCCCACTATTAGATCCTTTTTCCCCTTTTCAGTGGTTCCCGGGAAATTTGGGGGGTGTAAAAATAGAACCCCCTTTCCCCTGTCATGAAATGTTGAAAGGGGGCGACTAAGGGGGTTTTGGCTGAAATGGAATGCACATTCCGCGGGGGAATGCAAACCGAAAAAAATGCTTGCAGAATACGGGTGCCCCCGGGCATGGGCCCCAAACATGGTGAAACGACCCCCCCCTGAGGAATGGGTTTAAGGTTCCCCAAAATTTTGCCAATCTGCCTCGGAAAATTTGACGCAGTAAGAATATCAGACCTACCACCCAAAAAGGGTGGGAATTTACTCCCGGGAAGGGGTCCCACAAAAGGGGGGGAAGCAAAAATGGAATTTTTATATCCTGGAACTGCGGTATGCAGTTTGAAAAGAAGAGGGGGCCCCATTTACAATAAGCGCCCAAAGACAAACTCTAGGGGTTCTGATAATCTAAAACAGGCGGCTCCCTTTTTAGAAAATCCAAACCCCAATCTAGTGAAAGCGAAGAAGATCCATTTAAAAAAATTTTTAAGGGGGAAATATTTTTTCTGTTGACAATTTGTTGACAGTAATTCTATTAAAAAAGGGTACTTGTTTTTATACATAAACACTGTTGAAATGACTTTTTTATTGTAAATAGTAGTGTATAAAAATTTCCTCTCTCTCTCTCTCTCTCAATTTTTGTGATTTTCCATGGCGCTTGGGGCCCAAATGCACACCTTTCTTCTCTATTTTTTCCCCGTCATCTGTATTGTGTTCCAGCTGTGGTTCGTTTCTTTCAGTTCTTTTTCTTTTCTCCCCCCACGTTTTTGGGGGCCAAGTTTTTTCTCCCCGATGTCCATCTCAATTCATTTTTCATGAAAAAATTGTCTCCATGGTATCAAAATTTGGGTTCACCTCCGGGAACATTTTTTGGATGATAATTTCAAATTCTCTTTTGCCTTTGTCCCAACCAGTTCTTGGTTAAAAGAAAGTTTTAAAAACATCGTAAGATTTTTTTAGACAAGTTGCATTGAAGGGGGCCCGGGGGTGTGGACATTTTTTTTAGTGTCATATCATTTTTTTGAAACAAATTGACCAATGTCAAGTCAGAAAATTATAAATGTTTTGAAAATGTTCCAAATTTTTAGAATATTTCGTGTCCTGGTGTAAATATACTAAAATGTTTGTGTAAGCATAAAGCAGTGAAATTTTTTCTTAAAATTTTTTAATTTCAAAGCTTGAGAAACCCGGCCCAAAGGGCTTGCCCAGACCTGGGTGCTGATTATCCTCCCCTTACAGGGAAAAGGGCACTCAAATTGTGAAATGATCATAAGCCCTATTATCACCCTACCCCCAACAGGTTAGTCTCCTATATGTCTTTTTCTGCAGCTTTTCCCCTTTTTCCCCAAACTCTTTTCATTCATTGGTTTAAAAAAAAAGCAAAGACCCCTTTTTTCCTTCCCCCAAGGTGCATTGGGTAATACAGTTTTGGGCCCCTTATTTTCATTGACTGCCCCCCCGATGGGTGTTGTTCTTTACATCGCCCCTTTATTTTAGTAAATTTTCCAAAAGTACCCCAATTGGGGCCAAAGTCGCCCGGAAACCTTCGATCGGGGGAAAATTTTCCCCCCCACTGTAAAATTGAACCCGGACTACAAGCTTAAAAGGGAGTTCACTAACAACTTGCTCTGTGGCTTTTACCCAGGGGAATTTCTATTAAAGTTTTTATTATCTTTTAATTTCAGACTTTTCTTTCTTAATTATAAATTTATATTGAATCTTGACTTTAAAAAAAAATGGATACAAACAAAACCCTTTTGTCCCCTCCGGGGAACAAGACACTTACCCAAGAAAAAAAATACTAAGTGTTGAAAACAACAAACCCCAAAAAACACCCACAAGATCCCATCACCCAGACAACATAAAACAGCCCCAAAATCTTCAGTCTCGGGAATAGGACACCACTAAAAACCACATGAAAGAATTTTCCCTGCACAGTCTGCATGTCAGATTAAAGGCACACCCCCATTACTTCCGTCATAAACACAAAAACGGAATGAAATAAACCTCATGAAGGGAAGGCTTACAGGGGAAAGCTGTAGGGAAACCCAAAAGGGAACCCCCCAACTGGGTGCAACTCCCCGAGGCAACCAACCTCATAGTTTAGGCTGAGCATAAAAACCAATGAAAGGAAAATTTTATAAAAAATATTGTTATTAGCATTGGGATCCTTACATCTTGGGGCCAAACTTCACTGGGGTAAGGGAGACATGACTATTAAAAGGTGACCCTTTTCCCCGGGGCAACACTTCAGAGGTAATAAAAATAGAAAAAATGGCATTGGCGTCCTTTTATCTTGGGGCCACTTCATGATTAATGGAGAAATAGAATGTTAGCATTAGGTGATCCTTTCTTGTGGAAACACTGCAGAGGTAATGAAAATAAAAATATTGGCATTAGGCGATCCTTTTTTTTTTGGGAAACACTTCCTGGGGTAATGGGGGAAATGGAATTTGGCATTAGGTGTCCTTACATCTTGGGGAAACCCTTGCGGAGGTAATGAAAAGGGGGAAAAATTGGCATTGGCGATCCTTTCATTTTGGGGCCTTCCTGGGGTAATGGGGGAAATGGAATATTGGCAGGGGGGTGATCCTTTCATCCCCTGGAAACACTTCATGGGGGAAATTTGGGGGAAAGGAATTTTAAAACATTGGGCGATCCTTTTATCTTGGGGAACCTTCACTGGGGTAAGGGGAAACATAACTTTAGCATTAGGTGATCCTTACATCTCTTGGCAACACTTCAGGGGTAATAGAGAAATAGAAAAATTAGCTTTAAAGGCGACCCTTTTTTATCTTGTGGAAACACTTCACTGGGGGTAAGGGAAAGAAATAGAATATTAGCATTAGGTGTCCTTCATCTTGGGGCAACCTGCAGAGGTAATGAAATAGAATATTAGCATTATGATCCTTTATCTCATGGAAACCTTCACTGGGGTAATGGAAAATAGAATATTAGCTTTTGGTGATCCTTACATCTCATGGCCCCCTTCACTAAGGTAATGGAGAAATAGAAGAAGAAGCATTGATGCGGAAGGGAATGAATAACCATTTTGGGGCATTTTTGTCTTTGATCACAGGAAAAGAAAGGCAACAAAAAGAGGTTTAAAAGGGGTCTCTGGTTTGGGAAATTCTGATCTTGCAGAAAAGGGGTTTTCAAATGGTAAGCGGGTTTAAAACATTTAAATTTTTGGGTTGAAAATTTTCCCTGTATTAATAGATATAATGAAATTTTTAAAAATTGGGGGGAAAGTTTAAAACCTTGTTTCACCCTAGTCCATTTTTCCAAGTGCTTTCGGTTTGACCCTATTACACTACTTTTCAAACCCCAACGTTATTCTGTTTTCCCAACAGACTTTTGCTTTTATGAAAAGCCCACAGCAATAAAGCTTTTTTTGGGAAACAAATGATTGTTTTTTAAAAAACGCTTGTATTGGGGGGCAAAACAATATGTCCCTAAAAAAATAAAGTTTGTGGTTTAAATCCTGTTTTGGTAATTTTTTTTTCTTGTAAGCTCTTAATATTGCTCATTGTCTTTTAATGATCATTTCTTTTGGCTTAATTCTTCCCCCGGGTTCTTAAAACTATCTTATTTTTTTTCCCTACACTACATTTAAAGCTTTTTCGGTTTTATATATATATATATACAGGGTGTTTTTAAAAAACGCCAAAAAAAGGGGAGCTAACCCCCAACATATATGTATGGAAATGGGAAGGTTCAGTTATGGAAATTAGAAAAACCAAAAAGGTTGTGTGGTTGTGTAATTGTAGTGCGGGAAGGGGCGATGAACAAATGTGATGTAGGAAAAACTAGTAAAGAACTGGTTTAAATAGTAAATAAACACAACTCTACAAAGTACCTGGAAACTTTCAATTCTAAATGGGGCTGAATTATCTTGGAACCCCACTGTATATAAACAAAAAGGGGAAGAGTTATCGGGGGAACCACTGTAAGATATAAAGATTCTGCAAGGCCTCAGTGAAGAATTTTTCAAATTGGCCCCAAACCCATGGGAAAAACTCCCTTTAAGAGTTGCAGGGAAGCGATTTCCCAATGGTCCATTCCATAGTAAAAGTCATTTGAGAAAAATTTATGTTTTGGGTTAAAAAGGAAAAGAAAAGAAAAAACTAAAGGGGGTTTCAATTAAAACACTTTCAATTGTCTTAAAGATGAAAAAGCCCATCTATATCTAATATACAAAACTGATAGCATAGTGGTTGGTTCACTTGCTTTATAGGTTCTTATTTTCCAACATAAAATTCTTCAGTTGGTCTTACATTTTCCTCTCAGGTCGAAGCCTCAATTGGGTACCAGAGAAACTTTGGGGAAAGTAAGTAAGATGCTAGGATGCGCCACATCACCATCATTTGCCATTGGTCAAAAAAAAAATGATAGTGTAACACTATATAATAATTTTCCTTTTTCCGTTTCGTTCCCTTTATTTTCCAAACAATTTCCCCCATCCTTTCCCATCCTGGGCAACTTGCAAATCTCCTTCATGGAACGGGGGCCGTTTTTTTTGCCTCCCCCAGAAAAGTTCGTTTCGCCCTCCTTAGGTCTCCTCTCTTTCTTGAAACATCATTTATTAAAATTTTTTTAAAACTTTTTTAAAACTTTTTTTTATTTATTATATTAGGGGCTGAGATATAATTTTTAATGCAAAAAAGTAACCATTTTCCCATTTTTTCAAGATTCCCCAAAAATTGGGCGTCTCTTGCTCTTCTCCCCAATGATATGAAATTGGTATCTTCATATTTTTGTAAGTTGTTGTTTTCTTCTATTTTTGTTGATCCATTTTCTGATTTTGGGGAAAAAAGGATTTTTCTGACACCCTGGGTTTGGCACCTAAAAGGGGTGAAGGGCCCATTTTTTTAAAAGTGGACATTTTCCATTAAAGTAATAGTTTTTCAAATTTTTTCCTAAAGGGGAATTTTGCCCCCTTTTTTTGTCCCCCCCCGAACAAATTTCTTTCTCTGGGTTTCATGCCCCACCTCTCAACCTTATAAAAATCATCAGTTAACCCCAAGTCCATCTTCTAAAGTGGTTTTCCCATTTCCCCTCTATGCGGGATATCCCCTTTTAATAATAGTTTCTAACCGTTCATGTCTTTTTTCCCCGAAATCTTACTTTCTCATTTTTACTTGAAAAATTATAGTAACTAAAGCAATAATTTACGTTTTGTTTTCATAGAGGATTTCGGGATAACTTTTTCCGGGGAACACAGATGACAATTTCCCGTGTGGGGATGGGTGTATAAAAAAGAAAAGTTTGCGTTTGTACAGTCCATTCTATGAGTAAAGATATCATTTTAGCATCCCCATTGGTCTTAGGACAATTATTGGATTGGAAGGGTAAGAAAACTGTGTAAAACAAAAAGGTTTTTTTTGTTTAACTATCATTTTCATTTTTATTAATCTAAAAAACCATCAAAAAATGAAAAAAATTCAAACTTTTCATAAACTGGTTTTCCCAGAAAAAACAGATTTAAGATGAATAATAGGTTTGGGAAACACATAAAAACAAAGAAACCTAGTTTTACTTATAAAATTAAGTCACAAATAAAAAAACTTATGGGCGAAAAAATAGACCCCCAGTAAAATGAAAAATGAAAAAAAAGATGCGGCACTTGATGGGCCCCAGAAAACTCTGGGGGGAAATATATAAAGATGGGTCCCTTTGGGGAACCCGGGGGACAGGAAAAAGGGGGGAAGCCTCGAAATCCCATGAAAAAGGGAATTTGAAGAAAAAAAATTAAGTATATCAAAGAGCTGAAAGGGTGCAAATTTTGGGAAAAACTTGGGGATGAGTTGTTATACTCAGTGGGTGTTAAAAAAAAGCACAAGAGGGGAATATTTTCATCTGAAACTTATTTGTAATTTTTTTTGAAGTATTATTTAAATTTCTTTTGTCATTGAATGTACTTTTTTTACCATTTTCTTTTCTCTTTTTTTTACTTTTGTCATTTTTGTAATCATTTATCTGAAATAAATCCCGAAAAAATCTCAAATCAAATAGAAATTTTTTGCTTGTGTGTTCCCCGGGCCCCACAGGGGAAATAAAGAATAGTGGCACTGGACCTACAAAAACATTTGTAGGAACGACTGATGGGGACCCCGGGGGAAATCACCCTAGTAAATAAATAACATTGCAGAAATCGGATCGCTGGGCCCCTTGTGGGCATTACGGGACAAATAGAAACCCGGGGGAAACGTGGGTTTTGTGGCTGCTTCTCCCAAAGGGTGGTGGTCTGGTTCAACCCCCCGCAGTACGCGGAATTTTTTCCCCACCGGGGGCGGCTCTCAGGCCCATCCAGCCTCAACTGGGTACCAGACATGCTCTGGGAAAGTAAAGGGGGCCGCGTGATGGCCACATCACCCCTCGGGGCGATGGTCAATGAAAAAAAACGGGGCCCCGGCCTTGGGAAGCCAATACCCAATTTTGAAAGGGGTTTCCCTTTCTTTTTTACTGGCCAAAAATACAAAATCCTTTGGGGTCCCGATCACATACAAATCACACAAAATGGTTAACAAAAACCGATATGGGCGTTCAAAAAAAATAGAAAAAAAGCAGTCAATTTTTTTTTAGTATTTAAAAATCTCAATAGCCCTCTTGTTTTTTACTGTTCATTCTTTTTATGTTGCCATTCAACACTTGATGATTTTTATGTAATGTAATAATTTCTTGATGTTTTTCCCTTTTCCCGTGATCGTGAGCTGACCGGTTTTTTGCATCTATAGAAGTTCTTATTGTTGAAAACCCGACTGATATCTACCTCATGCAGAACTGGGGGTCACTTCACAGTAAACTTTTATATCTCTTATGTTTTTTTTTTCATTTTCTTCACTCCCGTTTGTCTTTGCATTTTTCTTTGAGATCACTTTTAAAAATTTTTTGTTATTATTTTCAAATATATTTTTCCCGGATTATCACATGTTGATAAAAAACAATATAGAAACCAGGAAAAGGGAAAAAAGAGAGGGGAAAACCCCCGAAAAAAATGGATGAAAAGGGAAAAGGGGGAATCCCCAAAAAAAAAAATAACTAAATTTCCCCAAAGGGGGGGTAGGCAGCGCCCAAAACAAAAAAATAAAACCCCCAACACCGGGGAATAACCTGTTAACAGCCCCGGGTGACAAAAAAAAAGAACAACAAATCATGTCATTAGACAATAAAAAAACGTTATATAACACAATCTTTCTCCCAACCCCATATTTTCCTTTTGGTGTTCTTTTGGCAGATGGCGTGCCCTTTCTCGGGGGGAAAGGGTTAGATAGGGTTTTTTCGATCCAGAAGCCCCCAGGCTTTTCAGCTCTTGGGGGGGGGCCGGACATGTTTGGTTTGGTGCCCGAAGAAAAACCGGGGGAAACTGGCCTTTTTGCCCCCGGAAATTTAACCCCGACCACGGGGGGATAGTCGCCCCTTTGTCCCGCGCCCCCAAAAGTAGACGGGGGCCCTATGGTGTAGAACCCCGCTAAATAAGTAAAACCTATTTTAGATGACCTTTTGAATAATATAAAAAATATACATTCTTCTTAGTAAATTTTAATATATTAATCAATTTTTCGTGATTTTCCCCATGTTTTTTAAAAATCCACCTTAACCAAAGGGGTATCTTTAAATTTAGATTTTCTCGGGAAGAAGGGAGTCTATCAATGGGTGGGAAATTTTATTGTGCATTGTTTAAAAATTTGCTTTATAGTTCCCTTTAAAACCCTTTATTAATTAACTAATGTAAAATTTTCAATTAATGTTAAACTGTTCCATATTTATTTTCCTTATATTGGGATTTGACATTTTATTGTGGAATAGCAGGGGAAAAAAATAGACATGTTCCTTTCTCTTTCCCTTTAAAACCCACACTGCCCACGGCGGAAATCCGTTGCCGCCCTTTGGGTGCCACTGGGCCCTGGGTTCTTCCCCCTTTGAATCTTTTTTAGTTTTCTTCTATTTTTTCTTTTTAGTCTTTTTTAAACCCTTTTTTATTCTATTGGGTTGTCCCGTTTTCTTCAATTTTTTTAAAATAATATATATATGTTTATTTATTGGGAGTAGTTGGGGTCGAAATAAAAAAAATTTTTTTTTTCTTCCCTTTAATTAACTGCTTAAAAAATTTAGGGAAAAAAATAAGGGTGGAAAGGGGTTAATGTAACCCTAGAAATTTCCTTTCCAAAATATAGAGGGGAAAACCTTTTTTTTAAACCCCATATACATAGAATATTTTTTTAACCCTAGAAAATTTTTTAACCATATATACATAGAAGATATTTTCCCAACCCCAAACCCTGGGGATCGCCCCGTGGGTTCCCGGGGGCCCCAAAATTTTGGGGGGTAAAGGGAAAAAGAACCACTGTTACCTGCCCTCATTCGTAAGTGGAAAATAAGGGGGTTTTTGGGTAAAACGGATGCTCATTTTCTAAACGTGTGAAAATCTTTGCGTTTTGGGGGCCCCCAAACCAATGTGCCCTATCGTTCTTGGCAAAAAATCAAAAAATATCACAAAAATTGATTAAAATTGGTGGGTAAAAACAGAAACGCAAAAAAAGAAAAAAAGAGAACATAAAAGGGATTTCCCAAAATCGAAAATTTTCTAACCACATTTTCAAGAACCCTTTTTAATTTTTTAAAAACCCCCCCAAAGTCAGGTGCTCTCCCATAAAAAATTCATTTATTTTCAGGAGCAAGCATTACCGTCGAAAAGTGATAATTTAGCGAGTCATTCTACCTGAAATTTGACCATCTTCAAAAGCATTGTCCCAAATATCCTTGGGAAATTAGGGGCACTAGCTAAACCCGCTTTTTTTTCCCCGTGAAATCTAATTGACTTTTGGGAACTTGTGATATCCCGATCCCCGTTCCCATCATTTCCACTGATAATCAAGTTTTGCTCGAAAATGTTTTTTTTTATCTTTTTTATGTGATGTCGGCCTTGGACTCAATGTACTACATTCCCATTTCTTTTCTTCTCGATTGCCTGCTGTGAATTCAGGCGTTGGGGCATGGCGCCTCTTTTGTGCTTTCTGGCCCTTTCGTGAGGCCTTCTCACCCATTTTACTGGGGGTCCCCTTTCCATACATTTAAAACCATTTGGGCTGCCTATGCTTCTTTAAAACTGTTTTTCTCATGGTCCTAATATATGTGTATATATTTTAAAAGTATATTCTATGCATATATTTGATTATTATTGTAATTTTCTTCTATTTTTTTAATTCTATTTTTTTCATTTTAGTCAACATATTTTTATTTTTGCGTCATTAAAATTTATTTTTTGAATTATATATTATTCTTTCCAATAAAAAGGGCCGAATTTCTTTCCCATGTTGTATCCCATATTTTAAAAAAAGGCCTTTTGGTCAAAATTGTTTATTGTTTTTGTGCCTTTTTAAAACTACAGTACTGGGGTTTTCACATGTTTTTTCTAGTTAAAAATAAAGGGGCCCCCAAAAACTTGCTTCTCCCCGAATGATTAAATCAAAAAAATTAAAACACAAAACAAAAGTTTTGAAATTTTGGGCTAAAAAAGGCTTCAATGAAGACTTATCAAACCAAAAATACAAGATACATTTTATCATCAATTTAAATCCCGATTGTCTGGGTTCCTGGCCCCTTGAATTCCATTTCTAGGGGTAGTTCCATCACCCCTTATAATCCTGTCATTCGTGTGGGAAAAACAAAAGGGGATTAAAGGCCCCATTCCCTCCTGTTTCAATTTTTAAAAGTGACAGTTTTCCCCCACGAAAAAACTCTATTTCATTCCATATTTTGCGTTACTAGGGTTAAAAAAAAAAGGAAAATTTAAATAGATATTTCTCAGTTTCTTTTCAGATGCAAAAAGGGTTTTTCATGCGTAGTTCCCATAACTCATTTGGGTTTTGCCCTAGTCATTACTGCCTGTTTTTAAAACACCTTTTTTAAAGGCCCCGGGGTAGGATATTAAAAAAGGGCATGAGCCCGGGAAAATTTAAAAAGGGAGCATGACTAAACAGTCACAACAAATTGTTTTGGTTAAGGGTTCTTTTTTATCCCCCAACAGAAAAAAAAACCCAAAAAATTTCCCGGGAAACCAAATTTAACCCCTTAGGAAAACTCTTCCCGCTCCCAAAACACAAAAGTGATATATAAATTGTTAATAAAAATAAATAAAAGCTGAAAGGAAAATAAATATTAATGAAAGTCTGGGCAAAAAAAATCATAATACATTATTAAAAAATTTAACTGTAGTACTTTTATTTTTAGGCGGTGTAAAACAGGGTTCCGAGGGGGAGGAATTTAATGGGTAGTGCAGTGCATAAAAATGTTCAGATTATGATTTTTTTTTTATGCCCCAACAGAAAAAAACCATTACCCGGGTTTTGACACAGGTCTCCTTAGATTATAAAACCAGAAACGTGAATATTAAAACCCTTTTTGAGAGACATTCCCGAAAATAGATGTGATGAAATTTTTTTATTTTAAAGTAGGAGTTTCTTTGTCGGGTATTTATCTTAACAATAAAAATTTGATACCAGGCAAACTGTTTGTGCAGCGGGAAAAAAGCTGGGATAATCAAATCAAATCTTTAGATTTCCCCGGGTATGGTTTTTTTTTTATATTTAATGTTTTATTGTTTTTGAAATTCAGTCAGACAAGATGAATTTAAGTACTACTTTTTTTATGGAAAAAAAAAAAAATTTTGGGTAGAGAAATTTTTGTTTTGTTGAATTAGATATCTGTGTAGAAATAAGTGTTTTTTAATTTAAAAAATAAATCTCTGTAAGAGGATGTGTTGTTTCTATAAAAAAAAAATATCTGTTGGGTTTTTTCTTCTTCTTCCCGCGATTTTGGTCATGCGCCCAATTTTTCTGTGGACCCCAAACTGGGCAAAACAGCTTCAGGTCTTCAGGTTTCCCCCCAAACTTAGTTTTCAAGGGCGCTGGGTGTGGACATGTTTTCTCCTTTACCCCAGAAAAGGACAGTCTTGCAGGATATGCTCCCGGGGTCTTTTCCTGCTGACACTGGCAGAGAGCTGTTTTAACTTATTCCCAGTCTGTTAAAATGTTTTTGGGGTCCAGTGTCCCGGGGCGTAGTCGAAATATAATGACCTTTGGGCTGTTCTCCCTTAGGGCTTTGGTCTTTTCCATAAACATATCCCGTGTTTGTCTTAGTCTCGGGTTTTTTTCTGTATGAGGGTTTTTACCTCTTGAAAAGGAAAAAGGGTTGTAAATTTTCCTTTGGGTTTTCCCTCATTGGCCCAAGACATCAGCACTCTCATTGCCTGCAATGCCACAGTGAATGGAATCCCACTGCAAGTGAATTTCTGCCTTTTCTGAAAGCTGAGCAAGTTCTCTTTGTAGTTTTTCCCTTCTTTATTGGGTTTTGCCTGGGGGTTGTATAGCTGACAATGAGTCTGTAAATCCATCCGGGGCCCCGCTGCTTCAGCTGCTTGGGGCTATTCATGTGCTTTTGCCCTCAAAAAGGGCTTGGTTCTGCTTTTTAGTTGGGGAAAATATTCTTTATTGGGCCCCTAGAACCTTTGGGAGCATCTGGGTTTCCCAATGTACACTCCCGCTCCCCCCATTCATGGGTTTCCTCCTTCCCATCCATCTGTATAAAATTTTTATCCATGTCTTCCAAAACATGTAATGGGGGGAAAGTTCCAAAAATTTAAATTTCCCCATAGATTAGGCTCCCGGGATCTTTGCTTAATAATTTGGGGGTGGAGGTTGGGGGTAGTTTAGTTTGGGACTGAGTCCCGGTTTCCCCGTGATCAAAACAATTCTTCCAAAGGGATGGAATTATGATTTAGTAGTTCCAAAATTTACTTTCCCATTTCTTTTTCTTTTGGTTTTTGACTTGGAGGGTTTTGGGGAAACTGTTCTTTTTAACCGCCATTTTTTTTTTTCAGTGGATGGTGAGGCATTCTTTTTATCCTTTCGGGCTTTGAATCACTTTTCTCCTTCCTTTTGGGGCTGGATGTTTGGGTGCCTTTTCCATTTCTACAATTGGGGTTTGATTTCATTGGGTCCCCAAAAAGATCGCGGAAACCCGTTTTTTTTTTTTCCCGTTCGATTTGTTTTAATGGGTGCTGTATTCCCTTTCGATGATGCATATTCCAAAGGGGGGTCTAACTGCACCCCGTGTACACCTGACTCCCCGGTTCGAATATCAGCTCCCCCGGTAGTTCCAGCCAGCTTCCGCATCACACTTTGTTTCCTCATAGTCTTTCTGTTTTTTTCCCCTTATTTATGTTTTCCCTGTCAGGAGCTGTAAACTTAACTCCCAAAAAAGGGTTTGGGGTATGGGGGCGGGGGGGATATCTCCCTTAAATTTCAGTCTGAAGTGTTCTTCCTTTTTTACAAGAAGGGAAAAGGGGTTACATAGTTTTGCTCCGGGTTTTTTTCTAGACCCCCTTTACTTGCCCCATTTGGCCCTTTCAGGCTGGCCCGGGTTTAAAAATGGGAGGACCGAAACTCGGAGGGGGTACCCACAGCTAGATCATCAGCTGGGAGGTGTGATACATGTCTGGGCAGAAATTTGTGGCGGGTCATTAATATATAAAGGGAAAAATGGGGACAGTACGCTTCCCTGGGACTCCTGCTCTTAATTTGAATCTGGGACTGTACTCCAAACCCAATTTTTCAGATGCTTGTCTTGGGTAAGAAAGTCTTTTATCAATATTCATTCTCCCCTTTTTCCTCGTGGCTTAGTAAAAACCATCTTTTTTCCCGACTTTTTCGAAAGGGCCCTTGAACATGTCGAAGAACACTGTAAATTTTTTTCTTTTCTTGGGGGAAAAAATTTTTTATTTTCCTGTAAAAATTTCCCCCTTGGGCATCAGTGCTTCTTTTCTTTGTAGCCTGTCTGGGCTGGATCCCGTTTATGGTTTTGGGTTTTAAAAACCACTGGAATCTAGTGGTTATCACTCTCCCGAATTTTTTCAGTGCAACTTAGCAAAATTATGGGGCTAGCCCCCTTGGGGTCCTTTTTGTCTTTTTCCCCTTTTGAAAATTGGGTGGATTGTGGCAATTTTTCCCGATGTCTGGGGCTCTCCCCGTCTCAACTATTTTAAAAAACTGGGTAGTAGACTCTGTGCAATTGGGCCTTTTGTTTGAGCATGTCGTTTGATCTCCCCCTGGTCCCCGGGGGCCTTTTTTTATTGGGCTTTTTTTGGGGCTCTCTGCAAACTCCCGTCAGTGTGATGTCTACCTCCATACAGGAAATTCCTTTTTCTTTTTGGAAAAGGGATTTATCTCACTTCGCTTCTTTCCCTTGCTCCCGACTTATTGAGCATGAGCTTTCTTGGGGAACACTGGGCCATTCCGGGGGGGGCTGCTCGCTTTCCTGTGGGAAATTGTTCTCCTTGCTGGAGAACTGTTTTCCCTCTAGATGGGTTTTCAATTCCCTTTTTAGGGCTTTTTAAATCTCCCCAACTTTTGAGTATCTTTTTCATGTTCAAAAAAACTTTTTTTTCTTTCCCGGTTTTCACCCCTGCGGGTTTTTTTCTCTAACATAAAGGGCCCCTTTTTGTGTGTTCATTACATTTTTTGGGCCGTTAGTCGAGTTCCAAAATTCCCTTTTTTTTCAAACGATATAGAACTTCCATCTCTGGTGTCCAAAATTTGGGTTGAGTTTTTTCCTCCCTCTGGGGATAGCCTTTTTGGATCTAAAAAAAGGCTTTAAGAATAACGTGCATCTCTGGCCACTTTTCCCGATTGATTAATTTTTTTACATTCTTTCTCTAGTTCTTGGAAAAACTTCCCTCCCCCTTTTAATTCCCAAATAAAGGGGAAAGTTTGTAAATTCCTCCCTTTTTAATGTTATTTTAGGAGTTTCACCGGGCTATAGTCCTTTTTTCCAATCGGGAGCAGACTTGCCTTTGATTTTTCCTGTGAATGTTCTGTAGCAAAAACCAGATCTGGGGGGCTTGTTTTGCGCCACCGTCGTGAAATAACATGTGTGAGGATCATCTGGGTGGTTGGGAAAGGGGGAGATTTGGTGATTTTTGGGAAAAATTTTACCTCGAGGATCTAGCGTGTCATAGCCCCCCTTGGTGGGGGCTGTTGGGAAATCTCCTACTATAAACAAGTTGTCATCTTGAACTTTTTGCTTCAAACTCAGTTTGAATGGAATTTGGGGAGTATATATTGTATAAATGTCATCTTAGTGTTGTTGGAAGAGTTGAACCTTTGAAATTTTTGTGCTCTCGTTGGAAACCCGTGAAGTTCAACTGCCCGGGATGGAATTGAAATAGTTTACTACTCCCCCCATTTATTTTCTCTATCTGGGGAAGGTTTCCCAAAACCTCTAATCTTTTAATCTATTTCCCCGGATTAAAGGGGCGTCTCTTGGATACAGCGGTGTCAATCTTTTCTGCTGCGACGTTCCTCTAGCTCCCCGGTTTTTTTTGGGTTTCCCCTTTTCCCTTCCATTGCATAATTTGAGGGTGAAAGTTTGTCCTTGCTGCCAGTAGTAATGCCCTGTCACTCCCCGGCCCCAGAATCAACAAGGGGGAAATAGCTAAAAATTTGGGCCCCCTTAAGGGGAAGGGCCCTTCCACCACCACCTGGCTGTTTCCCATGGTGGTGGCCCCCGTTTTAAAAATTTTGCGCATCCTTTTGGGTTGTTGTTGTTCATTCCCCCCCCAATAATGGCTGCACATTCCGTTTCTGGGGACTTTTTTTTTTTTGTTCTCTAACAGTTCAGCCCCCTGCTGGGGATCTGTTTTCCCCGGGTTTTTGTCTGGGTCGTCCTTCAGATGCCCCACCTTCTGTTCCGGGCCCCCCCGGGCTTTTTAGGGTGTGCTCCTGGACACTGTATTTAATCCCTTATGTGGGGAAAGTGTCATAAAGTAAAAACAAGAAAAAGAAAAGGATGTCCTCCTCAAGAGAGAAAAAGGACAAGTCTATTGCCCCATGCGGGGGATGGGTTGGTTGAAAAGGCTTTTCCACTCGCGGTGGGTTCTGCCTGTCACCTTAGGGCCCCATCCTGCTCCCGCCTTTTGGTCGTTTTTTTCACCTTCAGTCTGTTGGCAGTTGACCTCCCAGGAGTTAGACTCCCCCGACTAGCCTGAGGACCCTAAAAAACACAAACCCTCCACACGATAAGAGGCAAATAGGGGGGGGATCTTTTGGTTTTAAAGGTGTTTTTTAAAAAACAAAAAATTAGTAGTTTTTTTTATTTTGGGAAATTCTTCTTGCACTCTGGACAAGTCCATGGTGCTCCGATCTCCTTTGCAATATCCCCAACAGCACCCAGCGACTAACCATTAGTTCGTTTTTGATTGTAAACCTACTCTATACTTGTTGTGCTTTTTTCGCCCTCCAATTTTTAACCCCAGCTCTTGCAACCCTAAGTTGGCATGGTTGGTTTAAATAAAAATCTTCTTTGTGGTAAAATTAGAGGGTGTTCAGAATGTCAGCTCTATCCTTTGGGCTGCCCCCCTATAGGTTCAGACCCAGCCTGTCTGCTTTCTCTTTTCCGAAATTAGTAGTAAAATATAAGTGTTGTTTGTAGTCAAATGTTGGTGAAGGGTGACAGTTGTGGTGTATTTCCAGGGGGGAAAGAAAACAAGGTTAAGTCAAATGAAACTAGAATTTTTAAACATTATTAGTGGTTTGACTTTGTCCATGACAATTGAAAATTGTTTTTTTATACACACATCTGTACATTACTTTCAATTCTTCAACCCCTTTCACTCCCGAAGGTTGTGGGTGTGAATGGGGCTAAAAATTTTTGTTATGGTGCATTTTTTGGGTTCCCTGTTGTTCCAGAGCTAAATACGGCTTTTGTAATCATCATCAGGTGCCTGCCCTTTGGGAGGCGATCATCTTTGCGTTATCCTTTCAAAAATTTTAAACACTCTTTGTGAAAGTTTGATCTTTGTCAAGAACATTTTCTTCCCTTGGGTTTGGGGGCCCTGGCCCCTGGCTTCACCTTTGGACCCCTGCATCATTCAAACCCCCTTAATGCCTCTTGACATGTTTGGGAGGGAACAGTGGTTCTATTTTTTACCCCCCAAAAATTTGGGGCCCGGTGCACTCCATAGCCCATCATGAATCTCCACAAATCTCTGTCTTTGGTGTTTCTATCAGCTCGATGTTGGCTCTCCCTGCCATAAGTCAGGCTTCCAAAAAAATTTTTCTTCTGCCGTCTCCCTTGATTTTCCCGGTTGTCAAATGTGTTTCCCTCTTCATCTATGCCTGAAAAAAAATGACTGCCCTTTGTTAATACTTTCGGGAAATGGGGGTATTTCTTGGGAAAAAAAACCCCGGGCCCTTGGGGTAAAATCTAGTTCTATGAAGTCATCCATTCATAGATCAGTGAGACAGAAATATATCTAATTAATTTATCAGAACAGACCAATGGTCATTTTTCCCCTTGGCCCAAATTTACATTTTTAATCAACATTTTAAAAATTTTCGTCTTGCTGGGAAAAAGTTAGTTGGTCAAGTGTTCAAACGGGAAAAAGATATCCATGTTATATTCATCCTTTTATAACACAACAACGTGCATAAAAAACCAGACTCATTGTTTGACTTTAAAAAAGTGAAAAAGAAATCACATTTGCACAACACCCATTATTTTTTGTGCATGTCTTTTTGATTTTTTTTAGCATTAAATTTTCTCTTTGCTGTTTAATTTTCACGAGTTAACTGTGATGCTCCTAATTTTA
>JADZMA010001315.1:0-21468 GCA_020796225.1 Arion vulgaris
AAGAGGAAAAGAAAAAGAAGAAAAGCTATGATTTTTCTAAAACCCAAAGAAGGCGCTGATGTTTGAATCGTGAACTGTGTGTATTGAGAGCAAATAGTTGTGTGGTAGCGGTGAAATTGATTTATGCACAAGTGAACGACGTTCAATCCCCGGTATATGTGTATTTCCACTTTTATCTGAGGTGGTGGGGGTATCTAGCAAAGTGGTAATCAGTTTGCTTTGTTTTCTGAAGCTCATACGTTCAAACTGACCACGTCGTTCGGTTATGAAGTGTATGTCCTCTAGAAATCACTTAGAACTGTTTCTGAAGCTACAGTTAATGCTTTGCAATATTCTCGGCTGTGTTGTAACTATCGTAAACGTTAACGTTTGCTTATCGACTCGGACATAAGAGGCTTGTGGGTTCAATCCGACACTCGACGTTCCACGCGTGGGAAAAGGACTTGGTCTACTAGCTACTGCACACTAGGGTCCAGAAAATGAAGTTACAGGCATTTCATACCTAAGGTCTGAAAATTTACTGAAATTATATATATATATATATATATATATATAAAATATATATATATATATATATATATATATATATCTTCACCTTTCAACTCACAACAGAGCACAGGTCTCAAATAAACTTTCCAGCTCTCTCCTCTTTCCATCCCTCCAATTCTTTCCATGTTTTACCTATCCTTTAATATCATACTTCAGCCTTTTCTCCAGGTCTGTCTAGGTCTTCCCCATCTCCTCTTTCCTGCGGGTTCCAAAACAGTGCCTGTCTTGCAATGCTTCCGGTCGTCTTCCAATGTATGTCCTATCTATCGACAGGGTCTCTTCCTGAGCTCTTTCTCCACTGGTACCTGCTTAGTTCTTTCTCTGAGTTCCTCGTCTGTAATCTTATATACCATCTCAGTCCTCATTCTACGTAAACATCCATTTACGAAGGTCTGTAGTTTTCTGGTGGTTTATTTTGTTGTCTTCCATGTTTCTGAGCCATAGAACAGCACTGACTTGACATTTGATTGAAAGATTCTCAACTCAGTGTTTGTTTTGATCTCCTTGACTTCATATCTTACTCAATGCAATAAAATTTCCTTGCTTTTTGTATTCTTATCTTGACATCTTTGTTTGTTCCTCCTTCTGTGTCTATGTTGCTAACAAGGTATGTATATGATTCTACATCCTGTAGAGCTGTTTCCTCCAGCATAATCTGGTTTACATTTACTGCATTTATTCTCATAACCTTGGTCTTTCCCTGTGTATTTTCAAACCTAGTTGCTGAGACATTATTTAAGGTATTCATTTTATCTTTATTCTGTGGTGATTGTGGACAGCAGTGCAGATAGTCTGCAAAATCTAGGTCCTCTAGCTGTTTCACAAGTGTCCATTGTATTCCCCATCTGTTATCTGTTATTGATTTCATGATCCAATCTATGGCCAGCAAGAACAGGAATGGTGATACAGGCATCCCTGCCTCACCCTGTTCTTATCTCAAAGGACGCATGTTGACCAAATCGCAAACAGTGGTTATTCTAACTCGAACGCGAAAGAAGAAGCTTATATAAAATTCATAATCGTCGCCTGAGTAACTAAGTAGGTGATCTGACCCAGAAAATTTCAGCTGTTTTACAGAACACAGCACCTATGATTCAGCTATCGATTCTGTTAAGTTTTTCCTGTGTTACCAAATACTTCGAATTGTTCACTATGCAATTCTCAAATAATTGGGCGTTGCCAGCAGGTTGCAATTTTGCCTTGTTAAAACTGTTATTAGCCTCAACTTGCTCTATTTCTGTCACTACTCCCACTTGTATGTCATATTTTGCTTACCAAGGTAAATGTCAGTGAAGCGTATCTCATCATCTGAAGTGTATAAACGGTTCTATCATTTACAACAAAATATATATAATGATAGAGAATGGTAAGATATTTTCCAATTTGAGAAGCGTGCAAAACGATTGTCGGAGAACTTGGAAAAATGCAAGATAGTTTTATAGTTCCTATTTCAAATATGTGTCACATGTGTCCTCCTCACCGCCATAGTTTTATAGTTCCTATTTCAAATATGTGTCACATGTGCCCTCCCACCACCACGCTCCCGCACATCCACCCAACCACACATATACATACATGCACACACATACACATACAGATACACACACATGCGTACATACATACACACGCACACACCCACCCACAATGCACACACACGAACACACATAGAACGATTGATATTTGGGAAATCGATAAGAGAAGGCTGCCAGGCAAAATTCATCACAAATTGTCATGTCATCAAAATGCATCACAATTCATCTTAAAAATGACATCGGTGACCTTCACCGGAGCATGGACTTCGTTCACTACCGCTGAGATATTCCTGTATTAAAAGAGATCAAAACACACATTATTCCCGAAGTACAATGATGAGGTACTCTCACCAATCAATCAATTGATCAGGTAACATGTTGTGTGACAGAAGTGTTCATAATATATAATACATTTAAGAACTGGATCTCACCCCATGTGTTGTCGGGGTCCCCAAGGGAGCAAAGAATAGTAACACTGCGATCTACAAAGCATGTCATAAGAGGCGACTGAGGTAGGACCTAGGAAGCTACCCTAGTAAATAAAAAGCGTCGCAGAAATCGGATGCGCTGGTCTACTTGTAGGCGCATAACTGGTACAGCGTACAAACGCTTTTTGGCTCTTCTTCTTCTTCTTCTTCTTCAATGATCCAGCGGCACTTGAGCTTTTGCCCTTCGCCCAATGCTATGTAGTGGTATCTGCATGTGTTTGTATGTTGTTCTTTTGCCCGTATAATGTGTTCCATTTATCTGGCCTTGGAGGAAGGAGGGTCTTTCTGATGTCATCTAGTGCTTGACACTTGAAGAGGTGGTGATGAACGGTTTCATGATGATGTGTACACAGTTGGCACTCTGGAGTGTGTTGTGGATGAATTCTGGTCAAGTGATTATTAAGTGTTATGTGTTGGGTTCAGAGTCTAAAATGGTGCTCTGATCTCTTCTTGTAAGGTGGTTGATGTTGTCATTAAGGTTATGGCTGGCCATATGGGTGTACACATCTCTTCCTGTGTTTCCCATGGCCCATCTGTTCAGCTAAATTTTATTTGTTGTCATTAGGATTTGCTTTGCTGTATGGAGAGTTGTTGCTGTGATTGGTTGTTCATGTGGACCTTTCTGGCTAGCCTATCTGCTTTATCATTTCCAGGTGTGTTTGAATGTCCAGGATCCACTGCATGGTTATTTTGATGTCATGTGATGTAATAAGTCTGTCAATATCTAGGGCTATATGGGATAGTTCAGATTTACAATGTCCACCATCCTCTAAGGCTTGAAGGGCAGACATTGAATCTGTGAAGATAATTATGTTTTGTGCCTTGATGGAAAGGCATCGAAAACAGTCTTCAGGTGGTACAACGCTGTTTCTATCGCATGAATTTCAGCCTCTAATTGAGCATATCTCCCGCATGCACCAAACAGCTCTTCGGATGATCTGTCTAGGTATTGTATATATGCTCCGTAACCTGCTTTGATGGTGGCTTTAAATGCAGATCCATCAGTATAGACATGTATCCATTCTTGGGGATAGGCATCAATGGTTCTTTGAGATGCTATCAAAAGGCTGACTGGGTCGGAGCTGTTTAGTTGCTTCATCTATCAACTTTGTTCTAATTTCGTGTGTATTCAAGAGTGTATGTGGTGGTAAGTTTCATTACTCCTGCAGCTGCTGTCTTGTTTCTGGAAGGTGGTATCTGTCTTGATTTCACTGACGTGGTGGAGGATTGACTTTTGTTTAATTCTGTTTCTCTGTTTCCACTTCTCAACAAGTAGTTTATTGGGGTGATCTTGATTCATTCTTTGCTCCTTTCATAGGCTTCACACAGCTTTGTCCCTACGCAACCCAAGAGGTTCCACATTTGTGTATTTACATGCGGCGGTTGGTGCTGACCTCATTGCTCCACTGATTAGACGTAAGGCATTGTTCTGTACCTGTCCAGGAATCAAGGTTTGTCTTGGATCAAGTTGTTAGAAGAGCACTGTTGTACTCTATTGCAGAGCGGATGTAACCAAGATATGTTTCAGAGTATCTTGTCTGATCCCCATGTTGTGCCAGCAAGCTTCTTCAATAGATGTAATCTTCAATGCTTTGTTCTTTACATTCACAACATGCTTCTTCAGGTTGCTGGCGGTCAAGTGTTACCCAAGATATGGGGGGTGTAGTTATCTTAGCAGTTGGTGATTGTCTAGATTTAATGTGATATTCTGTTTGCAACTTTGTATAATAGTAAGATGGTATACACTGTTTGCACAGTTTATCTTTAGTTTCATGTCTGCAGTAGTCATGGAGTTTTCTTAGGTCTCCTTAAGTTTACGTGCTCCACTTTCTACATCCTCCGACTTCGCCAAATAGCCAGGTCGTCTGCGTATAGCGCTTTTTCAGTCCGTAATCTGACTTGCAAGGTCATTGATGACATGAGGAAGGGGGTCAACCGGGATGAGCCTGGGGTAAACCCTCTCTAAGATCCTTAGATGAAATTGCATCATTGATTTTTGTCGGGATCGTACGTCAATTAAGAAGTACTTAATCCAGTTGTACAATTTCCATGTATTCAAATGTCCATCATCTCCATAAGGAGGCCTTTTCTCCATACTCGATCGTAAGCCTGCTGCAGGTCCAAGAAGATGGCTACTGTGTGTTTGTTGTTCTGGAGCTGTCGTATTCTTTGAGTAACAAAGAGTTGGTCCTCTGTGCAGGTGCCAGATCTAAATCCCGCCTGTTCGTGGCATAGAGTGTTGGTACTTTCCAGAAACCAGTAGAGACGACAATTTACAATTTTTCAGCTAATTTCCAGACATGATGTTAGGGAGATTGGTCGGTAGCTTCTGGTTCACCGGGGGGTTTGGTGTTTTTCAGATGGGGATAATATTGGCACCCTCCAGGCTGTGGGAGCATTCCATTTCTCCATGTAAATAATTAGATGGAGAACTGCTCCCTTCCTATTGGACCCAAGTTTAGAAGCATCTTGTTGTGGATCTTATCTGGTCCAGGAGACTTTCTAAGTTTCAATTTCTTTAATGCCTGTTCTAATTCCTGTCTACTAATTTCTTTCTCAAAAATGAAACATTTACTGTCTGAGCTTTTTCTTGTTGCTTCAAGTGGTTCAGACGCTTTATGTCTATCTCTGTGAGTTCCCCTGCTCTGTTCACTGATGGAAAGTAACGGTTGAAGTGCTCTGCTTTTTTCTGGTCTTCAATGATTGTTTTTTCTTCCATCTATCACTGGTTTGGGATTTGTCTTCCTACTATCCCCAGACAGATTGTTGACCAACGCCCAGGCTTTATTTCCATTACGTCTGAAGTCTAGTTTTGAGCATGTGTCTATCCATTTTTCATTTTTAGCCTTCCTAACTGCAAGTTTTACTTTTGCACAAGCTTTATTGTACTGCACTTTTATGTCCAGTGATGGTGTGGACTCTAGTGTTTTTCTTAATGTGCTTCTTTCATAGATGGTGTCTTGTATGTCTTGGTTCCAAAATGGTTTGTGTGATTTGGCTGCCCTTGGGATACATAATGATGAGGCTTCAGAATTGCTGCTTTTGTTACTTCTTCGTTGAAAGTCTCAACACTGCTGGCTTCAACTTGTGTAAGCAGAGAGTCAGTTGTTTCTTGAAAAAGTCTCCAGTTAGCTTTTTTGAAGTTCCACCGTGTTTTTGCTTTCGACAGGCTCTACTTACAGTTGTTATAGTAGTAAGGAGTGGTTTGTGATCACTTCCGATATCATCAAGTATTTGAGAATGGCAGGATTCTGTCAAGTCGGATGAGCAGATGGTCAGGTCGAGTAAGTGAGAGGTGAGCTCTGTGCAGCAGGGTTGGTGGAGATTCTGCATTCTGTAATACTGATAGATTTGTTGTATCACATAGCTCTTCTATTAATTTTCCTGTCCTGTTGTTGTCTGGGTAGCCCCAACGTGGAGAGTGTCCATTTAAGTCACCGGCTAAAATAGTTTTGTGATACTGTGTGTTGTGCAGTTCTGGCAGTTTGAGTGTTTTCTGTGGGGGGTTATAGATGTTGTATATGGTATATTTTCCTCCAGAGTGCCAGATAGTAATTTGTTGCACATCTGTGGATGGGCTGTTGTAAGCTGTGATGCATCTCCTGAATGTGTTACGTATGTATGTGACTATGCCTCGGCAGTCAGTACACCTACAGGGATCTCTTTGGCTCAGATGACATACAAATCAGTGGTTTAACAGTGGTCAATTCCTGAGATTTCGAAGAAGAGCTGGATAACAAAGTATGTAGCTGCGCTTCAAAATATGAAGTGGAAAAAACAAAACAATGAAATTTTGACACCAGTCAGTCTCAGATAAGTGCTGGTGCCAGGAACACATTTCAATGACAGAAGGTTTCAATGGTTGGTAATTGTCTGTGTGTGTGTGTGACCAATGAATAGATGGATTTTAATGGATTATACTTGACAGAGAGAATACACTTTAGAGTGCCAGACACATCATGCGTGTATGTTATTACTGAACATATCTTAGAGTGGGGACACATGCATACATATATGTTAAATTTCTGAACACATTTTAGAGTGGAGACACATACACATATGTGTATGAGATAAATTTTGCAAGTGCATTAATCAGTTTGTTCAGCCTTCCTTTGTGAACATAAGTATGCAATTTCAGTTTCTGTGTGCAGTCTAAATATGGTAGTTTGTTGGATTCTGTCTAACTTTTAGAATGAGGTCTCGTGGGTAATTTCTGCCTGTTACATGACTTCTATATACGATTAATAAAATTATATCTTTAAAAAAATATTCAAAGAAGAAAGATTCAGACCGTTGTCAACGGGTGTCTTCGGCGTTATCCCAAACTGTGATGGTAGAGCAGAGTTGCAAACACAGACTTGTGCATAGACCGGACAGGAACACATGATGATCCAGAGGAGAAACGGCGATAGGTCGAGGCATGCCATGGAAGACACATTCGAGTGTCACTATACAAGTACTTGAATGGAACCCGCAAGGAAAACGGGAAATGGAAGCTTAATAAGACATGGAGACGATGTCTCCTCGCAGAACTGAATGAGTCTGGGCTATCTTGGGAGGCCATACAAAACCAGACAGAGACCGGGAAAAGTGGCGAATAACTGTTGAGGCCATATGCTCCATGAGAAGCGGAGAGGACTAACCAACCAACTACATGGCTTCATGTATATTTGTATTTTCATTTTGATAAATCTTTTTGTTTATTTGAGTGAGATTCTGTTGTAAAATTGTTTATATTTCTGTGTCTGCTTTCACCAGTTTATCAGCAGTTTCGTTTCTCGCAACACCTCAATTTCAGTTGTAATTTCTTGTTGTTGAACATCTGATTTAGTTGTTCCATAACAGTTCTTGTTAAGAAATCGTCAAGTTTCTTTGGACAGTCTCGAGTAGAACTTACATGAAGTTGTACAGCACAATACATGTGATCCTTCGAGTACAGTAGAACGTTGATTAACCGTCACCGTCCGGACCAGGGCTGTGACGGATAACCGAATAGACGGATAACACATCTCTTAATACATATGTACAGTAACGTGACTCACTGCGAGCTTGGAGCGAACGTGAAAATCCAACCCTTTTAAAAAGAATAATACATACACATTGTATTTAATTGTACAAAAGGATCGGTATCAACTTCAATATAAGAGTAGTAATGTACAGAAATGTATTAAAGGGTTTTAAAGCGAAGGATTGACTTTATTGCACCGGTTTGCACAAAGCACGAACTCCGTAGCTCCGGCAACAATCCTAGGGTCTCTGGAAAAAAACTGCACTCGTGAACAGAAGGCCGCCATTATGTATTGTAATAAGAGACAAGAAATGTATTGTAATACTATAAACCTACATTACTATAAAATAATATATCATCCAGTGGCGGCTCGGATCAATTTTGTTTGTGGGGCCAGACATTTTTTTTCCGGGTAAATCATGGTTTTGTTGTTATATTTTAATTTATAAAATAATAAAACACGTTATACATAATTTTAGTGGGGTTCGACCCATTGGCTTAATGACGAGCCGCCACTGCTGGCATCTCCTCCTGTGCCTTTTTTAGACTATGACGGATAACAGAGACTGGCGGTTAAACGAATGATTGTTAATCGAGGTGTTACTGTATTTGTTCCCTCTGTATATTTATGTGGTGTTCAATTCCTGATAATTGTCATTCTCCGGTCCCTCAGATGAACATGGGTACCCCGATTTTATGAATCTGTATGGAAAATACTCTGATTCGATTTCTGTCTTATTTTACAAATACTCTGTTATTGACTATTTGTGTTAGCTGAGACGGACGTGGCACCCACGGGAACGCCATGATTGCATAGACTTTCCTTCCATATTAAAAAAAACAACAAAAAAACCCCCAGGAAATACACGTCTTGAGTGTTTGATTTGTCCAGTGTTGTTAACCTCGTCACAACATTCTGTGAAACGAGCTGCTATTTAACACAATGTGGGCACCAGTGTTCTTTGGGAAAGTTCTATTGAACCGCTGGGAAAGTACACAATTAATCATTAACTCTGGGGTTTTCCGAGAAAGAATTCATTCTTTTTGTTATGTTATGTTACGTTATGGGTCGACGTCATGGCACATTCAGCATTCCCATGTGTGCTCTGTCCTCCTCTACAGCAGACATTCCAAAATTCATTTGCTCACCGTAACCAAGAGAAGTTAATTAGCATATATTCTCTCTACCATGAACACGACACTGTCTGGCATGTCCAAATATAGCTCCCAGTTCTGGTACTCGTTCCAATGTCTGAGACTCTTCCATAGCACATAAATGAGAGCACTAGGGATCTCATGACAAAGTTGCACGTGTGACTCGTTCCGGATTCGATCCCGCAACCTTCAGAACGACAGGCAAACGTCTTAACCACTTCACTATAGAGGCCTACCCTTAAGAGAGAGGGAAAGAGAGAGAGAAAGACAGAGAGAGACGAGGGTATCTAAGTTTTCTTAGAAAGTGTAATCCCATCTCTTCTTAAGTTGGTTGGTTGCATGTGGGGATGAACAACAGTGCATGTGACTAACAACGGTGACATCCTGTCTGTCTTGTAGCTTATTACTGGCATATAATTATTAGAATTAGCTATTTGCATGCACGCCCTGTCATGATACAGATTTGATAGGGACTGAAGGATGTTTTATCTATACAGTATATCCTGGTTGGAATCATCATCATCAAGTACCATGCCGGTAGGCGTAGGATAACAAATTCTTCCACAACTCTCTGTCTCTTGTTCTAGCTATGAGATATCATACTGTTTTCTCACTGTGTCATGACGTTAAACTGACTAGAACTCTTTCCCTCTGTCGACCATTATCTTCGTTTGCCTGTATCTTGCCCGTGTTGTCACGATGTATTCATGTTTTTCTTTCCTTATAACATGTTAAGCACTTGAGCTTTTAGCTCTTTTGGTTCGGTGCCATGGACATTGCAACCCTTCGGTTCGGTGCCACGAACACCGTAAATCATGAGAACCTGTGGCTTTTCTGCCAGACCGCGGAATTGAACCGCACTACTTTCACCTGTCGTCCAACGCTCTACGAACACGCTAGGCAGGCGGTTATATCTGTCCTGTAGAATGTTGACTGTTCCTTTCTGATGCGTATTTCTATTAAACCACTTATCTATAACCCATATAATTCACTAGTTTTGCTTTGTTTTTTTAAAGGGTCATGATTCACATCCGTATGTAGGAACTGGTTCAACACTAGTTTAGAACATTTCTCATTGAAAAACTGGGTTAAATAAAATACCACACGAGCAGAGATTGAATGTGTGTGGGGCTAAACACATTATAAATAGATTATGGGGTGTCAATGGCGTTGAGGCAAGGTGCTTGCCATTGACTGTAAAGGTACTTAGTTCTTTCCCAGCGTGAAGCGTTTGGGATATTTTCCCGTGATTCCTGATCTCAGTGTAGGTGAGATCGAGTTTCTAGTCTTATCGGAGACGGACGATAAAATGTAGGTTCCATGTTAAGTTTAAAAAAAAGTTAATTGCATATCCTTTACAGGACTTTTCGAATCAACTCCCAGCTTTTTAACGCTGTTTGTGATTTTTCTAGGCACTGTTACATTCAGTAGTTTGCCATTGCTTTCTGAATGGGTGGCGCCATCGTCCTTTTGTAAAAATCCACGCGAAACAATTTGCAACCAAATTGTCCGCAGCTTGATTCGAACTCAGAACGTCGGGGTTAATAGACCGAGTCACTATCCCTAAGCCACAGACGCTACGTGTTAAAGTTAAGCACATAAAATAACCCCTAGCAGCTTAAAATAGTTAAGAGTTTGCCGCAAAGTCGCTGTTGACAAAATTCATTGAGAAGATTAAAATATAAATTACCTAACAACTTTCACTATCTTTAAAATTACAACGGGAGACACGCCGGTGTGCAGAGGTCGGCACTGCCAATATAATCTTGTTGTGTAAAAAAAAGATCGGAACACGTATAGAGGTGAGGGTATAGAGTCTTTGCGTCATAACACTTGCTAACATCAGAGGCTTGAAGAGCAACTTTATCTATGTAGTTTTTGTTTCACCCATGGCGTGCTTCCCTGACATCTCTTGGTGATGATTGGGACATGTCAAAGCACTGGTGAATCTAAAATCGGTCGCATCTATTATATAATTTCTCTGTCAACGTTTTATGTATGGTTACTTCATGCAAAAAGAATATTTCGGACACATAAAGAGACATGACACATTGGTCTTCTTCTTCTTCTTCTTCTTCATGTTCGCTTATGTTCGATATCTACACAATGAGTCTGGTTCTCGGATGTATGTTGTTGTGTTTGTTAGTTCATCAAGGCTTCCAAACATCTTTGTACAGATGTCTTTCTCTGTTGACCAGTGTTCTTTCCGCAGTTTATTCATCAGATGACAATCTTGCAGGATGTGTTCGGCAGTCTGTGTAATATGTCCACATAGACATGATGGAACTAGTTTTAGTCTGTGTAGGTATCTGTTTAATCTGTTGTGTCCACTTCTGAGTCGAAATAATATCACATGTCTTGCTCTATCTAGGTAGTGGTGTAATCGACTCTTCGCTGACCTTCTCTTCTAATGGCCTTGATGAGTGTTTCGTTTCTGAAGACAAATTTATAAAAACTTTATTAGAGGGTAAAGTTGAAGGAAGGTAAGCCAAAGGTAGACGAAGACACAAGTGGGAGAGAAACATCAACAGATGAACAAATTACAGCGTGACAGAGTGCATCATCAAGGCAGGAGATATGGGAAGTTGGAGGTCTATTTCAGCCAACCTTCGATGCGGAGACGATCATGATTATGATGATGACCTCATGCATAGTCTCTAGTGTTATCCCACTTGATTTCAATGGTATTCTTTTTCGTCCATTGACCAAGTTTCTCACCATTAGCTAGAGCTGTGTTATAGAAACAGGGAGTAGCGATTCCGGTTTTTAGTGGCTTGGTAAATGTGCGCTTTTTTGTGGTTAGATTAGATCTATAGCAGCCCCAGATTAATCGACTATCATCATTCGGTGATCAACCAGGTTTGTTTCGGATCTCTTTCACATTTGAAGATCTGAACGGCTGTGCCCAAACTCCTAGCACCTGACGATGTTTTATTGTAATTGTGTCAATGAATTTCTGCTTGAATATCGGCTATGCAGCCTACTATTAACGAGTTTTATTTTGTCATGTACTTTATATGCTTAATTTGAACGTGGGATTCACGTTTTATCGTCTGTCTTTGATAGGATTAGTGACTTGACTTCACCTACATTGTGATAATGAATATCTGGAATAATATCTCGATCGCTCCATATGAGGAGCGAACTGAGTACCTTTTGGGTCAAAAGGCAAGCACTTTTACCTCGACCCCAAAAAAAATCCTCGCCTCCTCTAAAATAGACATTAATAAATCGTTATGTATAGATACACGTACGATATCTTCATCCTTTTCCATATCTTCTTCTTCCTCTTTTTCCATATCTTCTTCTTCCTCTTTTTCCATATCTTTTTCTTCCTCTTGTTCCATATCTTTTTCTTCCTCTTTCCCATATCTTTTCTTCCTCTTGTTCCATATCTTTTTCTTCCTCTGTTTCATATCTTTCTTCCTCTTGTTCCATATCTTTTTTTCCCTTTTTTCCCATATCTTTTCTTCCTCTTGTTCCATATCTTTTTTTTCCCTCTTTCCCATATTTTTTTCTTCCTCTTTACCATATCTTCTTCTTCCTCTTGTTCCATATCTTTCTTCCTCTTTCCCATATCTTTTCTCTTCCTCTTGTTCCATATCTTTTCTTCCTCTTTACCAATCTTTCTTCCTCTTTCCCATATCTTTCTTTCTCTTGTTCCATATTGTCTTCTTCATCATTTTCTTATGCCACTATCATTAACGTTCTTTTGTTAGTATTTAAACCACATCAGCATTAGTTTTATTTGTTTCGTTCGTCCGCTTTCAATTCAGATATAGTCATGGCGCCTAATATGGTGCCTCTGTTTGTTTTTTGAGTGAAGGCTTGCTTTCCTTATTACCACTTCCTCCCGATTCAGGCTAGCTTTACTCCGACTTCAGAGCTACTTGTAACTTAGATCACAAAGTGAAGGATGAAGGTTGTCTCGTGTCTAACCGTGTACCATTTGTACGCAGAAAGTTTTGGTTCAAATTTGTTTACTTGGAACCTCAGTATTTTCACGGCTTGTTGTTACTTGCGCAGCGTGTTATCTTCTTCGCTATCGTCGACCTCATTAGATCTAATGAACTGAAAGATTCGCTTTGAGTCATGTAATTCCCTCACCCTGTTGAAAATAGCATTGTTTATTGTTAGGCTACATTCTCTTGGAAGAGGAGCGTCTGGTCAAATGTATTAGAGCTCGGCGCTCATGCGCGAGACCCGTGTTGAATCCCCAGTTATTGGCTGAAATCGGATGCACATGTCCTAAACGTGAGAAGTCTATGCGTTTAGGGGCCTACCAAACCAATGTGCAACGTATACCGTTCTTGGCAAAGATCAAACATATCACAAATAGTGACTAAAATTGGTCGTAAAGAACAAACGCCAAGAAGAAGAAGAATCCACGGTTAGTCCCACAATTCAGCTCTGTGTAGGCAGTGGCGGCTCGTCATTAAGGGCCAGGGCCGGGCCCCACCAAAAATAAATGTGTCACGGTATTTATTAGTTAATAAATCAAAATATAATCCAACCCCTAAACCATGATTTTTCTCGAAAATTTGAGTCTGGCCCCACCAACAAAAAGGATCACAAGCCGCCACTAGTTGTAAGTATAAAATAAAAATCCTAACCTGAACACTTCTGGCGACTGTCCCTAGCCATAAGGCCATAACATTCATTAGGCTTACGTCCCACCTTCCCTACACCTCACTAAAAAGTGGTACTACAGACAGTAACGACAGGTTGAAACAAAAACATTTGTTTATAGCATTCTCTTTCCTCGTCTTTATGTGATAACCCACATCCATTAGAGAAGTATCCTGCAGTTTCTGAGCTTAGTTTACTACAGCACAAATCCTATCTTTGCCAGTTTCCTGCTATCTATAAATCTGTGACTTGTTCGTTGTATGATGATAACGTCTCTATAGAGTTTTTGCTGCGTTATTTTTGTTGGTAGATATCTGTAACTGCGTATCTGATTTCACTGTTTCTTAAATTTTGCTTTGATCATAGTTTAGGATTCTTGAAATGAGATAACATTGCTGACTCTGTTCAAGCGCTTCACTCTTCGTTGACAAGAGGTCTGTCATATTATTTCAGTGGCTCTCAAACTTTTCAAGTAGTGGGAAATTTGAAGTCCAACAAAAATCGTAGCATACTATACACAAAAACTTCATAAATAAGATGCAAAAGGAAAGAAATACAGAAATAATTGCTCCTGAGTGGTTACTGGGGCCAAATTTGGTGTAAAGAATAGAACCACTGTTACCTACCACGCATGTCGTAAGAGGCGACTAAGGAGGTTTGGATGAAATCGGATGCACATGTCCTAAATGTGTAGACGTCTAGGGTGTTTGGGGGCCTACCAAACCAATGTTTACGTATACACGTTCTTGGCAAAGATCAAACATATCACAAAGAGTGATTAAAATTGGTCGTAAAGAACAAACGCAAAGAAGATTAATAATTGAAAATGCTGCATACATTTTTTCATCATTTAATTTCTGCCTATGTGCCTGATCTGTCTTGGTAATTTATTACATCTGGGTTTTCTAGGCGCACCTAGAATGTCACAGAACGACTGGTGCGCATGAGCACATCCTTTGAAAACCACTGCTTTATTTTCTACTGTGCATCAGCAGAATGGAATTCATTACATTGTTTTTACTTTGTTTGATGGCACTGAGTTAAAGTAGAGAATTTAAAATTTAATGTTGACGGTGTTTAAAGATAGTTAGATAAGCATAATACAGAACCCACATAGCACATGTCAACAAGTGAGAAGGCAACAGTGGTAGCATAGGTAATTTATATTCACATCAAATGTAGATTTTCATATCTAAATTTTATCTTAACCTCTCTGATATAAACATGTGACTAAGTGATAAAGTGTCTGCCTTCCGTTTCGAAGAACGGTGGTTCAAATCCGGACGAAGCGGTTCTGTTCACGGGAGGTATTTTTTATCTAGAGAAACCTAATATTGTTGTTGGAGCTACGGAGTTCGTGTTTTATGTAATACTATCGGTATGTAGCGTGCAATTTCTGCGGAGGGATCGCACCGTATGTAGTTTAAACCCGGAGAAATTTAAAATCAATACTTAACTTTAGAAAATTTAAGCCTTACATATATACTGATGAAATGTAACGTTGTCTTGGCAGACTGTGCAGGTTGTGAAATAGTCACAATTTTAAGACCAAGTATGCTGTAGGTAGGCGGAATAGTTTCTTTCCTCCCTTTGTGGATTGTCGGCTGCCTTGAATTGAAGCCGCAATACATTTTTGTGTGATGTTGAAATAGCAAACGTTCATGCGCTGGTCTTTTCCCGTCCCACATGTTCAATTGGGGCTCTGATCCCCATGAAGCATAGATCCTCAACGGATGTCCTCAATTTCTCCCAGTGTCTGTCCATTTGCTCCCGACTTCCCAAGATAATCTGGTATATGTCAGTTCCTCAAGACGACTCGACTCTAGGTCTGTTGGGGCCCGTCCCTATTCTTGTTTCCCTTGAAGATTCCATTTTAGTGTCTCCTAGTGACACTCGACTGTGTCTTCCTTATCTGTACCTCCTGACAGACTAATCTTTTTGCAAGGCATTACATTATAGACACACACACACATACACATACACACACACGAACGTAACACATATAGCACACACACACTGCATATATATATATATATATATATATCTGTGTCTGTGTGTGTGTATGCATGTGTGAGTGCGGGGTGTGTGTGTGCTTGTGTTTGTGTGTATGTGCATGTATGTATTGTTTATTTACTTTATAGCTGATACAATTTTCTTGAAGTCCAGCTACATACTTTTATCTGAAGAACCGAGTCTTGCTTTTGGTTATATCTGAGAGTGTTGACAAAAAAACATGAACAATAATAATAACCCCCTTTCTGTTGGTAAGAATTCAAAGCTCATCTATTTTCCTCCAGTTTTCTTCTGCCTTGTTCAAACACGCTTCTATTCCACTTTCTCACCCCTCACAGTATTCATCATTTGCCTTCATGAAGCGCCTCGACTATTTCCTCACAGTATTCATCATCTCCCTTGTTCAAACGCTCTTCCATTTCCTTCCAGTGTTGATCCTAGAAAACTATGGGATCAAGGGACAAATCATGGAACAATATCAGAGCAATATACACAAATAGCCACAGTGTAGTAAGAACAACAGAGGCAATGACATACCATTCGAAACAAAATCAGAGTAAGACAGGGTTGTGTGCTTCCCTCTCCTTCTCTTCAACATATATATGGACAGAATAGTGATGACCTTATTGTCATAGACAATGATCACGACGACCAATTAAACACAAATCAATGAATTGCTTTTGCGGACGACCAAAGTTTAATGTATGAAGATGAAGATCAGCATGAATTCATTGCTAATAGCATGTAGAAAGTACAACATGAAAATAAACAAACAAAAGACCGAGACCATGAAAATAAGCAGAACACCAAGCCAAGAGTAAACACCAGAGTAAAGCAAGTTTCTGAATTCAAATATTTAGGCAGCATTTTCACACAGGACGGAAAACTCGATAGAGAAATAGAGACAAGGGTGTCAAAAAGCAAATGCAGTGACCTACATGCTGGCACCATTACTACAGCACCCAAAGATCAAGATAGAAGTTAAAAGACAGATGATAAAAAGTATTTTCCTACCAACACTTTGTTACCAGTGCCAAACTTGGTCTCTTACAGCAACACATCACAGAAAGTTCACACGTGTGAAATGAAATGCTTGAGGAAGGCAGTGGAGTCACCAGGAAAGACAGACTACGAAATGAGGACATCAGAAGCAGAGTGGACATAACTTCATGCACCGAATACATCGAAAGAGAACAAATGCAGTGGTTTGGATATTTAATGAGAATGAAATACAACCAACCACCAATAACAACATACAATTAAAAGAGATCGGGTACTAGAGCTAAAGGAAGACCAAGAAAAAATGGATAGACAATATCAAGACCACACTACATAAACACGGATATAACACAACAAGGGCTACTCATCTGGCCCTAGAACGCACATTAGAGTTCCCATCTCTACGCTTAACAGCAAGAGTGGACAGCCAATTACATCTTCCACCTGGGAATAGACAAGTTCATCATCCCCTTGTTCAAACGCTTTTCTATTTCCCTCCAGTGTTCATCTGTCTTGGCTCACTTCTGCTTCTACTCTCAGTCTGTATTCATCCCTTCTAGGTTCAAATGCACTTCTATTCCATAATCTTCCTCTCCGTTATTCAAACAAACTTCATTCTCATGTGTTCCATCTCTCTCTGCTTAAACGCGCTGTTTATCTCCAGTTTCTCAAACCGGCTTCCAACCTGATTCGATGCTCTCAAATGTATCAATAGTGCTTTCATTCTCTAGTATTCAAGCAAATTATGTAAGCAATTCAACTTGCTACTACGCAGTCGGTTTCCTTTGGTATTGCTGACAGTTTTTATTTTACACTTTGGTTATCAAGGAAGGCAAGTCCCAGATAATGTAAATAAACCCAGGTTGGGAGTCGATGAGCTTCCGGTAAAGTATGTAGGTGACTGCACACACGTGACATTACCAGAATCTCATTATCGACGTCAAAAATGGTAGAAATTATGGAAACAGAAAACGCATTTCCCAAAATTCCAGACAGAAGTTATACCTACCTTATTCATCTCTCAAGTCAGGATAGAAAAACAAACACTAAATATGATTATGGAAAAACCTTCCTCAAAGACTTCAGAAAAACAGACCAGGTCATTATATGTGCACACGTACTGGTCACTACAGACTTAGCTCTTAAACGTGCATTGATTTTTAAGGCTTTTTTGTGTTATTTGTGATGTCCTGCTCTATTACTAGCAGCTATATATATATGGCGTCTGTGGCCTAGGGGTTAGTGACTCTGTCTATTAACCCCGACGTTCTGAGTTCGAATCACGCTGGGGACAGTTTGCTTGCAAATTGTTTCCGTTGATTTTAACAAAGGACGATGGCGCCACCGTTCAGAAAGCAATGGCAAACTACTGAACGCATAAATGGTGCCTAGAAAATCAACGACTTGTTTACTGTGGTTGATGGCTACGTCCTTTGGGATATGCCACGATTTTCATTTTCATATATATTCCCTGCATTAAAAATATGCATTTCTCCACTGGTATCTGCTGAGTTCTTTCTCTGAGATCTTCGTTCGCAATCTTATCATACCTTCTCAGTCCCTCTAGTCTACGCAAACAACCATTTATGAAGGTCTGTAGTTTTCTGTACCGATACACTGCCTCGTAGTATTTCTGTTAGGATGACGCAAAGTCAGTGTGCTGTCTAATTTAGTGTATATTGCAATATAACTGTGTCCAGAGTTTACCTTGGAGGGGAAAAAATTAGCTTTTAGGTACAGGGCCATGCCGTGATATGATACAGAGGCGGCTACATAAGGCGGACCGTAAGGGAGGCGTCATAAACAGCAAAATCAAAATTACAATTGAAGGTTATTTTAAAGAAAAAGATTTAAAGGGGGGCATTTCGAAGATTTGCATAATACTGAGAAAATATACCGCACTGTCCTGTGTAGGTGTCCTCGCTTTGTAATACAATTTGAAGAATAAAATGTAATTTTGTTGATAAATGAATATATTTTTTTTAATAAAAAACAGAATGTGAAAGAATAAACTAAGAATCGGTAACGTTAATTCTTTCCATACCGTGAATTTGGCCGAGTTCTGACCACAGATCGGATGCCATATTATGATGCCATAGTTTCGTTCCACAGCGTTCGTGTTTGCGTTGTTTACTGCAGGTACCACATTAATATATATATATAATTCAAGATAGTATTTAGAAAAAAATATAATTATTTTGCTAATTCTAGCTACAATAACATTTAAAAAATAAAAGTAAAGGAACCCTTTCATACCTTGTGGTATATAGGGGAATACCATGTTTGGCCAGTATATTCAATGACCGTCGGCACACTTTGGGTAATGTGGTCAGCATCACGCCGGCCGCCTTTACTTTCCCAGAGCATATCTGGTACCCAGTTGAGGCTGGATCGACCTGAGAGCCGTCGGGTCGGGAAAAATTTCACGCACACTGCGAGTTGAACCGGACCACCAGGCTCTCCACAATAACATTTAGAGAGGGTTAATTTCTTGTGACCAAATACCACACTACATGGCTTTTGGATGTACGCCTTTTACCAGGAGCCATACTAAAAAGCGTTTTATTATAAAAACAAATGGCTTGTAAAAACAGGACTTTTGCCCTTGTCCACTAAGAGTTAATACTAATATAATGAAAATAATCGATGCTAAAAACTATTATAGCGGCTGGTGATGTGAATGGTGCTCGTTTGTGTACCATTATAGAGGATAGTGCTATGGATTTAGTTAATTTACAGCTAATTTTATAATGTAGAAATCTTAACGCAGTTTACGAAAACATAGCCAAACGGGATATACAATCGGACGCATGCTGCAGTAATTGTTAATTAGTGTGTTCAAATCAATGCCGAATATTCTTCATAAGTACCTGCACTTTCCTCCCAACAAAGTCATTTTTTGCCATTAGAAATGATCTAGCTACAATTATGTTCTATACATGGGCGTTCATACGTTAATGCGAGGGTTGTAGGTGAGGGCCCCCCTTCACTGCAAAATCACATTTTAAATAAAACAGTTTTATGTCAATCTGATCTTCTCTAGTTCCATATAGTAAACTACCAACTAAAATGTTTTAAATTCATTTTATCCATACCCTGGAACAATTTAAATGGTCGCCCATTGTTATACACAACTTGATGCTTGCATGTTGTAACTCGCAAACCTCTTATTCTCATCTGACTAATTCTATTTCTAACTATCTACTCTAGTCAAGACCACTTTGGTATCACATTCTGTCTTTCCCATCATTCTGAAAGGAACGGGTCAGTCCAATTTTGTGTCCGTTTTTGACCTTAATCGTGTGTCTGATAGGTTAATTTCATCACGTGCCCAGTGGGTCAGTGTCGTAATATCCGAATACATGTCGTGGGACATATTTTGTGTGTCAGTATCGATTTTATTGTCCACCCAATGTTATAATCGATAATGTTTATATCAACCATGGTTATTTTCATTGATAACACACACAACACATACCCACCCACACACACGCACACATACATACATACAAGTGCCACAACGAGTGTACACAGTACGATTAAAAGTGGTAAACTACGAGTGTCGTCATTCAACAGAGAATAGGAGTAGAATACCTCAAGCACAGGCAGCTTTTATGAAAATGAAAAAAACACTACACGGGGTTCACTACCAATGGCACTGTGGAAACGAGTACTCCAGTGCTATTTTGAACCAATACTTATGTATGGCAACGAATTATGGACAATGAACAAACAATCAATAAGATCACTGGAAGTCACAGAGATGTGGTTTTTCTGAAAATGCTGAAAAATTTATGGGCAACTGAGAAACAAATGATTAGGTTATTAATCAGGCCTGCACACAAAGAAACCGTATCAAAAGAATAAGAATCAGAAAATCAAAGTTCTTCGGCATATAATGAAGAGGAGGGTTTAGAACATTTAGTGACAACAGGTAAAAATTCAAGGAAGGAGAGATCGTGGAAGACAGATGGAGAAGATGTTGGATGGTCTAACATCTTCATTCGACAAAAGATCGATGTCAGAGCTGATTACCTGCACAAAGGAGAGAGAGAAAAAGAGAGAGAGAGAGAGAGAGAGAGAGAGAAAGAGAGAGAGAAAAAAAAGAGAGAGAGTGTGTTAATGAGAGACATGATCGCCTACGCCGGGAGGCATGACACTTGATTGATTGACTAAAGTCAACATTGCAAAAAATATCACATCCGGAAAGATGATTTAAAAAATGGAGAGAAAAGCACATTCAGGAAGAACTGAGAGGAAAGTTAAAGTCTTACTATAATTACTTCAAAAAAGTTCTTCGGTTTTGACGAGCTGCACAACTTGTATCGTTTCTCTGCAAACCTACACATCAATTTAACTCTTTCATTCCGTAGCTGATGGTTTTTTTTTTGTTTTACCTCTGGACGAATTTATTCTGCAATGCATACTGACTTATCCAGTTAAGGTTTTGCAAAACGGGAAAACACTTTAAGTAAAAGCTACATAAAAACAACAATAAAACAACAGCAATTTGATCTCAAATATACAAGTACAAAAAGCTTATCGCATGTGTTTGTGTAAACACTTTCTTTTCTTTTTTCCAATCATGTTTGCCTCACAGCAGTCAGGTCAAGCAAGAAGAGATTTCAAAACGCGCATTTGTCTGCGCTTCGTAGATAGTGTCTTTCGTCGTCTCTATTATCTCTGAGGTCCATCTATTGAATGGCCGGCCTTTTGCTTTGAACCCATTGTATCGGAGCAGCATTGCTCTTTGAGGCGAATTGTCTGTTGATAATCTGCTTATGTGGCCGAACCATTTAATTTGTTGTTTCTGATGAAGTCTAGTACTGATGTTGTACCCACTTTTTCCTGATGTCTTAATTTCTTAACCGATCTCTTCTTGTTACACCCAGCATTCTGTGTAGACACTTCATCTCTGTTGTAGTTAGTTTTCTCTTCTTGTTACACCCAGCATTCTGTGTAGACACTTCATCTCTGTTGTAGTTAGTTTTCTCTCTTCTTGTTACACCCATCATTCTGTGTAGACACTTCATCTATGTTTAATTAGTTTTTCTCTTCTTGTTACACCCAGCATTCTGCAGACACTTTTCCACTG